>OW796112.1:1841000-1875016 GCA_941860345.1 Chrysodeixis includens | reverse complement strand
GTAGATCTCTGATAATAAAGAACAACGTACGGCAAAGCTAATACAGTAAAATTTTGCACAACTTTATATAAATCACAATTGATGTACAACCACCGGTTTAGTCAGCAGACTACTTCCTAGTGCTTTACCTTGCGCACGGGAAGGGGATACTCAAATGTCAGTCGTCGGGTCGAACTCGCTCGCTGATCGGCTCCGCTCGGGCTAGGGCCGGGCGTGTGGGTGTTTAAGGGAAAGGAAAAAGAAAGGATATTCTGAAAAAAAAAAGATCTGCTGTGTTGCTATTCTAATAAATTTTATAACGTGGGTCGGATGTATTTTTTGCATAGATATAGGTAGTGGATGTACATTTCTTGTTTGAACTACAAAGGATGTTAGTAAAGCCTAATGATCTTTGTACAAATTAATAATTACTTGTAGCTTTATCTTTCTAGAACGAGAAAAGCTGTAACAGTGTGTAGGTAAAATATGTATAGGTTTGTTACAGCATAATTAATATCTACCTACTCATAAGATTCCTTGCGGTGCCACCTCTTTCATTATATTAACCTATAGTAAATCGAAAGATATTTGTAAGGAAACTATTGCCTGATATTTTATTTAATTTCCTAAGCTACATTGAGGTCACTTTTAGTCTTACCGGAACATTTTATCAGCTGAACACTGAATAATGACTTTAAATGAATGATTATTTATTTGGGATGAAAGAGATAGATAGTCCGTAATAATTTATGTTTAGTTACGGGATTCGAACCCGAGACCTCGCGCTTGCAATCGCACTTGTGAGGTGTGACCACTAGACCAACGAGGTAAATTAGTACTATTAATGTTTTTATTTTAAGAGAATGAGTAATGAAATACGAGCGTAGGATATTGATGCAAATTTCGTTACATTTATTGTATATTTTGCACGGGGAGAGACAATTAACAATGGTTTTATTCCAATTACATGATATTTCTACACAGTAATAAGAATATGAAACAGCATTATTTATAGATACTTAAAATTTTAATGACAAATATTTCTCATTGATAAATACCTATAAAATAGGCCGGTTACATATTCCCGACGATACCCTTTTTTCCAACCTTACAAAACTTTAATTTACAGTTTAATTTTAGTTAACATTGCAAACCAAATTTTCGTACTTTATTCTCATACATATTTCTCTCCAAAATTAACACTGGATTCGAAATCCAAAACTTTGAAACCGACACCGGGTTCAGTTGTATACAGTTTTTACACGAAGGAAATGCCTCCATAACTAGAATTATCCATAATTCGAAAGTTGTTCTTTATAATTATACACCTACTACAGATTAACAAATGACTTGACTATACTTCAGATCTACATATATTTCGTATATTAATCGATAGTACATTAAAGTTGCCTGCCCACTAAAGCGGAGCGAAGAAACTGAGAAATATAAACGAAGAGGACTGTATGTAACTATTGGTAAACACTCGACCCAGCTGCCGTTTCAGCTCATGATTAAGGTCTCCGGTTAGGTAAACTAGTGAAAAATCCCGATAAATAGGAGTCAGTTCACAGTTTCCAAACGATTATGACTAACCTATCAAAATATATTATGGGAGAAAAGAAATATAGAATTATATCGCGAATAAGTCCCGTTGTCGTGTAAAATTTGTGTACAAGTCGCAAAAGATTAAAATCATTAAAATATATTAGATCATCATTCCCCTGCCCTTCTCCCAATTATTATTTGAGGTCGGCGCAGCATGTCTTTACTCATGCTGCTTAAGTTTTGGCTGTATTTTACGGCCGGCCACCTGCCTGACGCCAACCCTCCTTGGGAATGCTGTTGCTGGTGGTTTACTCCCCACCAGGAGGTTGACCCCAGGTGCTAGGTGGTATGCACCGGGTCGTAGTTTCCTTTAGTCGCCTCTTACGACACCCATTGAAATATATTAGATATAATAATTATTTTTTCTCAGTTTCTCCGCGCAAGTCTACTTTCCGCTTCAATGGATGACCAGCCTAAAGAAGGTATTAAACAGTACTAAATCAGTGCCCTGTAAGCGTGCCCTCAACATTAATACGTCCAATTTTAGGTACACTATTATGATTTAAACTTTATCTCAGTCAGTACAAAGCACCCTTTTCATACTTACATAAATAAGGGATGTTTATTTATTTATCTTTATTTTCGTCAGGTAGATGAATGAAAAACATTAGTGATTATTATTTTGTATTTTACCTTGTCGATGAGGAATTTTCCGATATTGCTTTTCGCATTTTTACGGTTATTACTAACAGTGAGTAATTTAGCATAAAAAAAGCTTAGGTTAAAATTTTAGTACCTACATACAATGTAATAACAAGTCATTAATTAAAATTTGCTTTTTTGTAGTTTGGATGGTGACATGGTTTTTGCGTAACGTAACTGGTGATGAGCGGTCTGAGAGGCTGCTGCTGTATGTATAACAAAGAAATACAAATACGTTTAATATTTTTCACCAATCTACCGGAGACAAAACAATAAATAAACATCTCTGTTATCTATTTTGACGCTTTAATTAAGGACACACTGCCCTTTCCTTACTACAACTGTGTTATTAAGGGTGTAGGGACACTGAGTCGATATAGCTTCCTTTTGGCATTATGTTATACGATTTTTAAATAAAAACAATATGATTAACACAATTAATTAGATATGTCATTGTACTATAACGCACAATAAGGAATCTTAGTAACAAATTATTTCTATATCTGCCAAATGGCACGTGAGAAACATAGCAATAAGCATTAAAGCAAATAACATAAGTATATATAAACTTAGGTAACTTTTTCTTAACTTTATACAAATACTAAATAATGTATTTACTATTTTACAATACCTAAAATCATCTTAAAGTGATAAGAGACAGCATGAGACTTAAGGTCAACCTTAACTGGCGTTTCTTTATTTGACTATACTACTCTTTGGAGAAAAACTACGTTTACATTTGTTTTAGAGCTAAATAGCTATAAGGATCTTTTGGCCGGAATGACAAAATGAGGGCGCTGGTGTGCTTATTCGCAACAAGAATTAAATCAACTATCAAAAGTGATAATTTTTCATACATGACGGCATTAGACCGATTATGGCCGCGTGCCAAAAGATCCTTGTACCTCTATAGTAGTGCAAACGCCTTATGTATAATTGGAATGATGACAGGGTACGACAATTAAGAATCTAATTGTCCAACATAATTATAGATAATTATTTAATATTATTACGTATTCTTTCTTACCTTAACTTAAGCAATAAAAACGACACAGATAATCTGCTCCAAAGTTTTAGAGAAGGGCCTTGTGACGCAACGACTAAGAATAATTTATTTACGTTGATTTAAATATTTGTTTTTGCCAGACAGAATAAAAAATATGTATCAAATATTATTTACATGACATGTCCGTCATGTAGTTTAAAGAAACTACAAAAATATGTAGTCATCCCTAATATTAAATTACTGACATAATATAATATTACCTACTTATTAATAAATATTATCATAAAAAGTATTATTTTCAATATTGTAAGCCTACACAGAAGGCGTTTATCATTAAATTTAAATATTTGTCGTACGACACACATACAGAAAATATTTAAAATGGTTATTTAGATATCTCCTTAACAATATTTTCTACACATCACATTCAGAGTTATTTACAAAAAATACATGTTTTGATAAAAAAATATTTAATCAAAATTATACGGTTTACTCACGCGTATTTATTATACCGGACTAGTTGCGGGTCAGGGAATGCCAGACTGGTTTCGGACCCAACCGGATTCCTTAATCATGAGCCGACGCAGCGGTGGGGTCACAAGTCTAGTTCGATTCGCGACAACTCCGGACTTCGGTTGAGTCCGAAATTAGTCGGGCCCTCCCGATAAATATGAGTAAACCGAATAATTTTACAATTATGAATCCGCCTCACGAAAGTTAAATTACTATAATAATTAAACTGTTTCATGAGATTTATCATTTAAAAGTGAAATTTTGAGTACTAATATGTTTTACAAATTGTAGCTAAACTATCGCCCAATTAATCTTAATGGGTCAAGTGGGAACAAAAATACATTCATATTTTAAATTACTTATCTGCACCTACTATTGAATAGGTTAATACAAATATCGGATTACGGATTAGTCTTTCTTCATTTTTATTTTTAAAGAGACCTAATATCATCTCTTAAGAAGAACGGCGCACTCAATGGTGAAGAGCAGCGTCTCGTAACAATATTACTATATTCGACGGTAGTAAGAGAAAAATCTTGAAGTCTTCATCTAGGATGTTTCCGGTGCAATAGAGATGTAGATGTAGATGATGGTAGCCAGTGGCACGAACTGAAAGCAAGGAACATTTGTATTATTTAAGATGTTTTAGACTATCTTTCTATCTGTGTGGTAGAAACCCAGCATTGGCCCCCCTTTTTTCAGGTGTTCGAGTCCTCATGGTCACCTCCTCGGGGAAGGAAGTAGGTAGTGCCAGACTCTGACTGGATACCCGAACCGTTGTTAAGTCTAGTATTTTTTAACAAAATAAAGATTTGTTCAAAAAATCTGAAACTATATTCAATTATTTTTTATTAAAATGATATAGATACTCAACTGTATATGTAAATGACGGAAAACCTGCTATGGTGGCCAAATCCGAAGCTTCTACCGTATCTGATTAACGAAAAGAGGTTTGAGAAAATAGTAATTTATAAAAATCAAATAAAAGCAAAAACAAAATCTCTCTCACACAATTCAAAACACGGTCCCGAGCCGTGTAAAACATATCGAATAGTCGAAATTATAACCTATTTAAGATAACAACAAAAATCGCCATCTACATGGTAATTCCGCATGATTCTCATTAGGAAGGCAAAAGGTAAAAATGTATAACGTTTTTAGCAGCCCTCTGTCCACTGCATTGTGCGGCATTTTTCAGCTCATGACACAACTTGAAATATAGGTAAAAAAACACTGAAATCAGCTTAAAAAAATATTGATATTACTCGTACAACTTATACTATTAGTAAAGATAACAAGTGACAACTGACCTCTTAAGTTCTTCTCTTGGACGGCAATTCCCTCCGGATTGCAATACTCGTAGAAAGATGGTGAGTTTCTTCAGGTGATAAGAGATGGTGACATTGGATACGGGTATATTAATCAGAGTCGCTAAGGTCAAAAAGAATCGGCTGAGATGTGCCTGAGTTTCACTCTTCGTTTATACCACGAAAATTGCCAAGGGCGATATTAGTATTTTTTGTTTTCTCTGTTTTACTACTACTATATCACTGGCCATTATGTTCCCTGATTTGACACAGCTTTATATCATCAAAAATATTCTTACGTCAATCCAGGCGTGTTCAACACATTAAACAAAAAATCATAATGTATTTTATTTCAAATTTCGACCACTTGTGTGTTAACCAGTGGCACATGTACTTGTGCTCTATCTTACTAATTAGACGCTATCACACACACCAGTCTCTTCAAGAGCTGTTTTTAATTTTTTAAATTTCTTTACCCACTCAGTGGAATTTTGGGAAAAAGAATTAAGACAATCTTTGATCATCTTTGTAATAAACTGATGCGTTTTTGTAGTCTTGTTGCTTATGCCATTTTCAGACACATTATGAGAGGTTACTAGAGTATTATTTCGAGGACCTGGGGCGGTTTCATCAGGTATGGTATCAGATTCAGGCTCAGGTTTGATAATATCAACATCATCATCATCATCATCGATTCGAAATCTTCTCATGTCATCCATTAGCCTTGACCCTACCGGAGAACGTCTAAACATTTCTGGTTTTGGACTCATAGGTATTTCATTATTAAATACAGTAGTATCGTTGGCTGTTAAATCAGTAACTTGTACATCGATTTGGTCGGCAGTTGCATTGCTATGACTAATATTAGCATTACTACTACTAGAACCCTCTGACAAGAGGATACAGTCAATCAGATGCATTAAATACTCTCTATTGTCAACTATTTGAGAAGAGTCGTCAACCACGTCATCTTCTAAATCTAGTGTAGTGATTGTCCCGGCATTTGTTCTATTAACATTATTATTTAACCTGGTGTCTGGTAAGCTTTGCATTTCCTCTGTATCTGACGACTTTTGCATTTCCAATACGGTGCCGTCAGGATATAATAAACGGCATTTTATCGACGGTGATAACCGACGAACCAATCTTTCTATATCATATATACTAGGACGAAGTGCACTATCCGTCGTTGCTTTGTTATATGTTACGACACCGATCTCGTCATATTGAGTTCCAATTGTTTTATTTCCTTGACTTGGTGGTTTTTGATTGGCGGCGACTGACACATTCGTATCATCGAGTGGAGGTCGACCCTTTACACCCGTTTTGGTAATCCCAGTAATGCAACCTGAAGCATTTTTACTGGCATCATCTGTGGCAGGTGATACATCTTCCGTATCATCTATAGATTCTCCAAAAAAAAGACTGTAAACGTAGGGTAAATCTCCAGACCTTTCAGTGGTAGAGTTTATAGTGTTTTTAAGAGAATCATTTGAGGTGGATTCTTGACACCTAGTTGACATTGGTGACAGAGATTTTGCAGATCGGTTGGTATTTTTACGAGGATCATCTATAGCAGATCCTTGACTCCTAGTTGCACTATCCGTCGTTGCTTTGTTATATGTTACGACACCGATCTCGTCATATTGAGTTCCAATTGTTTTATTTCCTTGACTTGGTGGTTTTTGATTGGCGGCGACTGACACATTCGTATCATCGAGTGGAGGTCGACCCTTTACACCCGTTTTGGTAATCCCAGTAATGCAACCTGAAGCATTTTTACTGGCATCATCTGTGGCAGGTGATACATCTTCCGTATCATCTATAGATTCTCCAAAAAAAAGACTGTAAACGTAGGGTAAATCTCCAGACCTTTCAGTGGTAGAGTTTATAGTGTTTTTAAGAGAATCATTTGAGGTGGATTCTTGACACCTAGTTGACATTGGTGACAGAGATTTTGCAGATCGGTTGGTATTTTTACGAGGATCATCTATAGCAGATCCTTGACTCCTAGTTGACCTTCGTGAAGCACATTTTGCGGATGTGCTGGTATTTTCATGAGAATCTTCACAAGTAGGCCCTTGACAACTAGCTGGAGCTGGCATAGGTAAATTTACCTTGACGGATATGCTGGTATTTTTAGAAGTATCTAGATTGGGTATACTGTTGTGCTTAGTTGACATTCGCGTAGCTGATTTTGCCGATGTGCTGGTATTTCCACGCGAATCTTCACTAGTAGACCCCTGACAACAAGCTGTAGCTGGCATAGGAACATCATAGGCGGAACTTTTATGCCTAGTTGACATTCGCGTAGCTGATTTTGCCGATGTGCTGGTATTTCCACGCGAATCTTCACTAGTAGACCCCTGACAACTAGCTGTAGCTGGCATAGGAACATCATAGGCGGAACTTTTATGCCTAGTTGACATTCGCGTAGCTGATTTTGCCGATGTGCTGGTATTTCCACGCGAATCTTCACTAGTAGACCCCTGACAACTAGCTGTAGCTGGCATAGGAACATCATAGGCGGAACTTTTATGCCTAGTTGAAATTCGCGTAGCTGATTTTGCCGATGTGCTGGTATTTCCACGCGAATCTTCACTAGAAGACCCCTGACAACTAGCTGTAGCTGGCATAGGAACATCATAGGCGGAACTTTTATGCCTAGTTGAAATTCGCGTAGCTGATTTTGCCGATGTGCTGGTATTTCCACGCGAATCTTCACTAGTAGACCCCTGACAACTAGCTGTAGCTGGCATAGGAACATCATAGGCGGAACTTTTATGCCTAGTTGAAATTCGCGTAGCTGATTTTGCCGATGTGCTGGTATTTCCACGCGAATCTTCACTAGTAGACCCCTGACAACTAGCTGTAGCTGGCATAGGATCATCATAGGCGGAACTTTTATGCCTAGTTGACATTCGCGTAGCTGATTTTGTGGATGGGCTGGTATTAGCAAGAGGATCATTATTTGCAATTTTCGATCGATCGATCGATTTTCGATGCGTATTGGTTTTTTTACGAGGTATAGCCTCATCATCTGAGGTAAATCCTTGACGCCTAGCAGGCGTTGATGAAACAGACTCGACAGATTTGTTGGTATTTTCAGAGGGGTCAACATCGGTTGAAACCTGGCACCTATTTGGTTCAGAGAGAGAGGTTGAGCGTAGAATTGTATTTTGGGATTGAGCTGTATGGTGTATACCATTGCATGCATCTGGAGATTTATCAGTGTTTAATGATGACTCATTAAGGAGCTCATCTATGCTCTTCATGACATCGTCATCATAATTGAGCGTTATATCATTTTCATTGGTCCACGTCTCTTCATCGTGCACACGGATGTCAATGTTGTTTGGTCGTTCCAGTGTTAATGTAGTTTCGTTTTCGTCAGCATCATCATAAAATAGTTTACTTTCATCCATGAAATCACACGCATTTTCATCATAAACACAGCTATCAAATTTGATTTGTTCTTCTGGTGTCCAAGAAGTATCTTCTCTTAAATGTGGATTAGTTCTATTATTATTAATCTTGTGATAACTAGTATTGGCACTGGTCCAATTTGAATTCTGCTGAGTAGTCGTGCACGACGTATTAAGGCTACGCAGTGTAATTAGAGGTTCCATCTCCAGATTTTTGGGTCTGGTAAATATTTGTTGTTGATGTGATTTTTGTAGAACAGCATCGTCTACAAATTTTACTTTATTTGCCGTAGGCTCAGCACACACATTTCCATTCACCCTGTTATTGACAGTATGTGACTGTCCATTTGTCCATATTAGAGGATCGTAACTGGGTAATGGTCGATTATTTACATTAGCTCTCTCGTTTCTTGTTATAAAACAAGAATATCGGCGTCTAGAAGTATTTGGCAATGTTTTTTTATTTCTAAACCCTCTTGTGCTATGTGTTTGGTCTTTACCTTTTAATGTTGATTCGTGATGCTTAGTTGCTTCCTTCATAGCATTTGCATTTACGTAAGTGAAATTATTAGTTTTTAATATTGGGTTTTCAGGTCTTGCCTTTCGACTTGTATCTTTTGCTATGTTACATGACACAGATCTATAGACTCTGCAAGGTTTTGGCCTACTTTCCGTACTTAATATTAAATTGTGCAGAATACTAGAAGAATCTTCTGTTTCTTTTTGGGTCGGATTGTTACCTACTAACTTAGATTCATAATATGGTAATGCATTATTATAATCTCTGTGTATGATTGTGTTGTCTGTAGTTTCGATCTTTACGTTAGTATCAGGTTGCTTTTGAATTGAATTTCTCGCGGCCCTATGCTCACTTATTTGTGGAGACTCTACAGACTTTTTATGTCTCGAGATTTTTTTTACTGGGTCAGAAGTCAATATATCCGGTATACAACCAATACTCTTCGCTCTTTGTCTAGTCATTGGTCTTTTCGTATTTTCGTTTAGTTGTGCTTCGTCTTCTATTTGGTTAGTGGCATTTGATTTTGACGAGCTTTTGTAGTTATCCTTTTGTTTTTGTGCATGGGGGCATTCATAATAGCATTCGTCCTGTGACGGACAGGACTTGCGACGGTTCTTGATTTTAGACGAATTTGAACGAGACAGTGTTCTCTTTTTTGCTTTTTTGGTCACATTCAAAACATCAGTGTTATTGTTTTCAGATGACCCACATACATTAAGTCCTTGTAACGTATTAGCATACCGGTCGATGTAGTCGTCGTCTTCTGAATTCATTAAACATGGTTTTAAATCAGTTAGCACCGTACTAGTATTAACACCACATGATGCATCTGCCGGTTTTGACGGTGGCGATGTATTTGATGTTATGTGATTATCTTGAGTAACCGCCTTCCGCAACTTAACAACGTTACCAGACACTGACGGTATAGCCATATAATTGACTATACATTTCGAAGGATCCTTGCTGGATGGATCATCTGTGACGTCCATTGGTTTTTGCTTTGAACGCCTTTCCCTTTTCGATTTTCTTCTACTGTCTTTATTTTCTTGAGACTCTGAGTGAGAGCTTGATGGATCGAGTTGTGGTGTATCCAGACTATTTCCTAAATCCATCCTGGCTGCATGCATATCAGCTTCCACTTCTGAAATGAAACAGGAGTACACCGAGTCGAGTCTTTGTTTACATCTAAATTATATTATATTTGTAATAACTATGTTTCGACGACGCTAGCCTGTAATACCTAATATAATGTTTATCATCATGAACGTAATATATGAATTTACGTGAAATGTAGGATTCTGCAAAAGTTAGGAGCAGAATGAAAAATAAATATGTTCTGTATACGTTTAGCCTATACTCGTGTACGGATGCGAGGTAAGGACTAATAAAGAAGACCTCAGAAAACATACAGAACCATTCGAAATGTGGGTCTATGGAATGTTGGGAATTAGTTGGACCCAGAAAAGTTAGCACGCCCTGTGGTCCTGCGTCGTATTGGCACAAAGTGACATCTTTGGCAAACACAGGGCATGTTCTTAGGCACGAAAGATACAGGCTTCTAACATAATTATAATTTTTGGTAAGGATTAAGTTTTTGGCAAGAGGAAGGTAGGGCAGAGAAAGAAGTCTTGGCTGAGGAATATTCGGGAACGGAGTGGAGGAGCGAGTGCTGCTGAAGTATTACGCCTCGCAAGATATAGAACTCGTTATGCAAAGCTGACTGCCAACAGTCGGAGAGAAAGAAAAAAATACTATACCTTGTAAAATATAGCTTGTAACTGTGACATTAGCGAGTCTGTTTTAAAAATAGCTTTGCTATATTAGATTTTTTCAAAAGTTCCAATTTTTAAACATGAATACGACGTTTGTGTATAAAAATAGAACGCATTTTTTTAAAAACAATCATGTTATTATAAAGATACGGCTAAAAACAAGAGTAATTTAAATAATTTCTAATTTTTCTTAAGTATTTTTTGTTTGTTATCTTACTTAAAAAAAAAAAGTGGGTGTTTTCTAAAGAAAACATTTATTTTCACCTTATTATGACTTAAACTTCCATCTTTAATTCTTTATTTCAATGTCGTAACGATTTATTTTTTTATAAAACTCATTACGACATAGATATCGATAAAATACAAAAGACGTCCGCATCCCAGGCCCCCTCCCCCATGTAATGTCATTCTGACAAACATCACAGACATCAAGCTATATTTTACAAGGTATAGATACACTACTACAATGAGTCACGGACTGGTTTGAATAGTTTATTACTTATTTCTAATTCTGGAAAATTGAGCGATGCGTAGTCTCTGAACGATGCAATGTATCGTTTACTTGTTATATCCGCAATGGATCTGGATCCGGATATTATTTGTTCAGTCCCTGGTTTGCTCAGTGAAATCTGGTTACTAAGTTTACTTTCCTCATTATCCGCCACCATTGCTGTGACATCATTTTTTTTATTTAGAAGCATAGCTTTAATTAAGACAAGTGTAGTCTTTAAAATAGACAATTCGACTTTTGACAAGGTATGTAAATTAACGTCAGCAAGGACTATGTTTTTTGTATACGTTCCTTTGACCGTGAATTTTATTTTACTAAATGTTGTTAAGATTTGAATTACTCTTTTTGGATCTTTCAGTTTTTCAATTTCACCTGGATTGTCCGACGACCGCAAAGCCTTAATAATCTTTTCAATTGGAAGATAAAACGAGTGGTCAAATGCGTCAGTCCGCAATCTCTTTTTTGTCAAAGGCGGCCCTAAAACATTGACTTTTTTTGATTTACTGAGAGCTACAGTATTAGAATGCCTGGCAGTTGTGGGAAATAGTGCAAGGCTAGATTTTGCCGTATTTTTTGGCTTACAACAACAAGAACAGTCGTTTACGGGGCAATGGTGGGGGTTTCTGATAAAATTAATCTGATTTAAATTGTCAATTTCTTTGTCTTTTATTTTTTTACATAATAATTCAATTTGACCGTCTAATCCGATCTGGTAGCATTCGTCTTGAAACTGAAGATTAGTTGATTCTGAAATTGTTCTATTTTCTTGTGTAAGGTTACCCTGTGGTTTTGGTGCGATTGGAGGAAGAGTCAGGCATTTTGCAAGGAGGTTAGTCGAAGGTGCACTTTTCTTTGATGTTTGGTCAGTATTTGACACAAGTAAGTGTAACAGAAAATTGTCTGTTATTTTTTTAAACCAAGTACTTGGTGATGGTCTCTCCAGGACTGGAATGGGTTGCGGCGCAAACACTGTTTTATTTATATTACAGCAACATGAGCAATGACCTGGTCTACATTTGTGTGGTTTTCTCATAAATCTCGCAAGTTCTTGAGGAAACGATACGTTTAGATATCTTTCTCTTTTAAACCAGCAACAACAATAGACTCTTACAGGAGCATATTTAGATGACGCCGTGATATCGTCATTGAGGTTATCACTATTAATTTTTGTATATTCCTTAACATAGTCAAAACCGAAAATATATTTTTCAGCTTCATTGAGTTGATAATCATAAATAATTATACCGTTTGGCGTATTCTGCGGATCCGGTAGTGGTTCAACAGGTAAATTCAAAGATTCCACCACCCCCTGGGATCGATTTTCACTTGTAGATATGACATTTTCAGAATGCTCTTCATCAAGCTCCTGTTTTATATCACTTGTGGATTCATTCCGACGAAGTTTACTACTTTTTACTTTTTTACTCTTTGCATTGATTGCATTAATTTTTTCTTTCAGTTTTTCATATGTAATTCCATAAATGGCTCCCGGAACTCTTTTGGGTCTCGGGTGTTTAAATGTGGGCTTACTTTCTCGGGCTGCAAAATAGTATATACATAGAGCTTTTTTATTTTGTAGGTTTTGAAATATGTCCATTTCTTCGAGTCTAGTTGTGTACACCAGAGGGGATAAAGCTCTTAGACCTTGTATATTATGGCTATCGTTAGCGTCATCCTCGTATGAGGATCTTGTATTCCTTAACCTTTTTTTGCCCTGAAAAAAGAAATTATACCTTAATGTTCTATAGAAACATATACGATCTGAATATTCTATTCAATTTAATTCATTAAACAAAAATATGGAGAGAGATACGAATTCAACCCATTTTTTACATCGATTTGAAAATTGTTGTTTCGGGTTTTCCAAATGAGATTTTAGTATATCTTGATTCCAGTAAACAACAAACTAAATAAAAAAAAACTTACAAAAGACTACACAGCGTAACAAAAAAGATAGGCACAGACAATAGACATCAAAATACTAAACGATTTATTTTTTGAGTCTGATTTAGCCGATTCATCATGTTTAATAACTACACAGAAATATGGGCGCGGTTTGTACATATATGACCGGAATGTGCGTCGTGTGTCGCCAGTAATACATATTTATAGTTTCTTTTTTAACTTCATTAAACGACAATCTCGTTCTTTATTTACAAAGATCTTAAATCTAAGATACAAATTCAAAATTTATAACTAATCAAGGCTCTCAAGGCAATCAAGGCGCAGACATACACAGGGGCCCAAATACGCCCCTCCGGAAAACAGATAAAACATAATACTGTTATTTTACAGACCCACACCGCTATACAAACTACTTCACATATAGACGTCGCGACGTCAACGACAAGTCAAGTCAACCCTTCATATTCGACGCACTAACGCATTGTCAGATGGTGTGTTCTGCCGTGATACGACGCGTTGGTTTTCCGTCAGATAAAAAAATAGGAACTGAATAATAATATCATCTCTGTCCCAAAATAGAGTTAATGTAGTCTTGTTTTTCTTTCACTTTCTTTCTTTGATAATACTGACAAACTAAAATGAATACCTACTGCTCTATCTCGGCATATCGATATCTCTAAAAATTAATTGTTAGCTTTGGAATATTTATCTTCTTTTCCTATATCTGAGCAACATCTAAACTTTTTAAATTTTAGGTCTACTAGTTCCTTTTTATCTCTTATCGATAAATAAAAGATACATTACGTTACTTACTAACATTACAAAAAAATATGGTATGATTCATAAAAAGAAACTCATGCACTATAAGGAAATTGTAAAATATTATAGTCACCCAGCATGTACATCTACTAAATAAATTAATTAATCTATTACAACTCGTTTATTAAAAAAATATCACTAATTATTGCAAGTTTATTATAATTTTAGAACTAATTACCAAAAAGCACTTCGGTTTAATGCTCAATAATTATTTAAGGGAAAAGGTCTGTGTCTAGAAATTACATTTATAACCCTACAAATGTGGTATTATTAGTATCCCATCAACATTATGTAAAATGATGCCAAGACCAAAACTATGTCTGAAGGTGTTTGCAGAAATCACATCCTACCTACAAGCCACAGATGTTTTTTTAACAACATAATAGGTGAAAAGGGCTTAATAATATAGCAGGCTGCTTTTGACCGGCCAAATGAGAGTGTGTTGGATTGGCCAGTGTGGCCAACAGGTCTAGGGTTCGGCAGCCTTTGCCAAACACATGTGGGAGCCCATCATCAAGTAACAAATAAGTCTGTTAAGAGATGTTTAAATAAACAGTTTACCCATCTTATTCTAGAAAGTCGTTTTCTATTTTGTTGATGCATAATCTGATGATTTGAATAGACATTGGTCCACGCTGGGATTTGAAGATTGGACTTGGCAATCGGCAACCATACAAATTATACTGACCTATATTATTAACAACTGTACCTTTAAGTTTTTCAAATACACTTTACATTACTATGCGTGGGATCACAATTTTAAGCATGACAGGTAAGTCTATATGTATTTTTTTTTACAAGATGTCAGCGCAGCTGTTTAAGCTCGAAGATGTTATAAACTTTCTAATGTATCTTTTAAACATCGTTATTTTTTAACTGATTCCTCATTTTTGTATTTTTAAGTGACTTTAAAGAGAAGAAGGCCTTCAATTCAGCCTGTATGTATATTCTTCAATTTCCCATATGGTTAACAAGGGTTTACATGATTATTTTTCATTTTATGTGGAAGAAGACTGAGCTGTGATTAGGTTCCATTAAAATTAGATTCAGTTTGGTGCAGTAGTTTTTATTATTATTAGAATTGGTTTTATTGGGAGAGTTTATCTCTCAATTTATTTAATTTGGGTAAAATTTAATAATTGGAACGTTACTTCTATACTGACAACAGATTGTTGACCCTTAATCATGATGACAACATAATTATACATTCCCTAAGATTGTAAATCCAAGATGGCCGCCATAAGTTGTTTCTCCACACTAACTCAATATAGGTATTAAATTATTGTATTGCAGAATAGAGTTAACTAAAATAATAAAAATCTGAGTTAAATTGGAAAAAAATGGTCAGGAGAAACAATTTGGTAGCTAGGATTATCCTAATATATTTTTTGCTTTTAGTTCATAACCTACATCATTAAAAAGTATAAGCATTTTGGTTCATAAATAATTTTGGTGATACTATTGTATGAATGTTCATCAATTCTTCCACCAATAATTTGAGGTCATTCTAAACATTAAAAATTAAAAAAAGAAATCAACAAAACTATGTAAATAACTAAAAAGCAAAAAAAAAGGGAATTAGGATAGTCACTGACTTGATATCTAGACTGCGAATATCAAAATTTATTTTAAAATTCAGTAGAAACAAAATTTCAGAAGATTTCTTTTTTGTTTAAGTGTAAGTTTGTTTTTTTTTTGCTTTTTAAGCCACTTTCATTTTGTGCTTAAAAATTATTATATGGTGTTTATTAATGTTGTTTATTTTAGTGTTAATTTATTTGTTTAGTATACAGACATATTATAATGTCTAAAATATTGTAATAATAAGGCAGTAATAGCAGGCAACTACTATTACAGTTGTAGCCTTTCTTTCTCTTGTAGAGAGTAAATCATTGAACGCAAAAAAAATAATCGCATATTGCATTTTAAGTAAATAATTATATTATTTGGTATTTTAACTTGTGTGTGATATTATTTTATCATTGCGAGCAAACCCTAGACCCATTTTGTCAGATAAAAGAGTAGTCAGCCAACATAATGCTTCCACTGAACTGAGATTGTGCTTTCAATGAGATTTTGTGTTATCTATATTGATTTTGAAACCTATATATATTAAATATTGAAATTTTCACAGATGTAGATATTTCTGTTGCACATTTATAACAACAGATTTTAACAACCAAATAAAATAAATATTTAAGAAGGTGGGATGATTTGAATGTACATCGCAGGCGCAGGACAAAAAAACATGGAAACATTTGGGAGAGGCCTTTGCTTAGCAGTGGGACACATTTAGGTTTTAAAAAAAAACGAGGGCTTACCATGATTCTTTTAGCCTTCTTTAGAGGCAATTTTCTTTTTCTCATTTTTTCTTGTCTTTAAACTACTTCATAATATCAAAATATGCATAATTTTATTCTAACCGTTTACACCACTACTTAACAATTATCTACTTTAATATGTTTATGTCAGCAAAACTGTTTTATATGCCATTACTTTATAGAGTTCTAGATATTCTGTAGAGTTAAAAAAAACCTACGGCGCATGCGTATAAGTCGCTCGGCATTTACGTCTGGTTTAATATAATATTTATATTTCGTGGGGTATTTAGTCAGTCAAAAAATGTCGAATCCAGCGACCTCAAAACAGGTATATAAGATACGTTAAAGTGATACAATTATCCTAGTGATACAATAAATGATTTCAATTCAGAGGAATAAATACATAAATTCGAACAAAAACTGATTCGACTGTGTAAGTTAAATAAACTCATCAGCTTTTTGGGTGTAATCGTTTCTCTGTCCATATTATTGAATAAAAAATGACATGAAAATGTAAAACTTACCGTATCCATGTCACTGTTTCAATTTACACACTTATAACACCGACGTTACCACCGAATTTTTATAACAACAAATTGCTGGATAAACAAGAACGCCTGTCACAACTGTCACGTAGAAAGAGGGACTCGGAAGCCCAAGCCTGGCTTAGCCTGGGCAAACGAGCTGTTCTTGTTGTCGTTAACCATAGACTATATTTCCTCTAAGTAGAGACAAAATTATCTCAATTTTATTATCCTTTCCTTTACAAGTTTAGGGAGCAAAATGATTTACGTATTATTATTTTTGTAATCCGGACACTTTATAACTCAATAACATAGATATTGCAATATTAATTATACTAGCACTAACCTTTAGTCGATGTGAGGCGAGGCCCAACGCGCGAATGCGACTTGCGCTGTGCGCGGGAACCGGGCGACAGGGTTGTGGGGGGGTTTTCAGGGCACCTACGAATGCAGGCAGGCTATATCTATATTGCTTGTAACTATAACAAAATAAGCTCAGACCGGCGCGACCCTGAAACGCAGGGGGGGGGGGGGGGTGCTGCGTCCCTGGAAATCATTGATTTATGAGCCTCTGTTGCACTTCAGATAGCTCAATTACGCAATATCTATTTTGCTGTTTCATAGCATATGTTCAATAGATTTATTTATTAAATATTAAATTAAATTAAGTCAAGTATTCGGTCGTTTAGTAGCATAGGAATAATATGAAATACAGAACTAAAAAAATATTGCAATATCCTGCAGATAATTTGAATTCAAGCACTGGGTCAGAACGGTTATTAGCTTTTTATTTGCTGTTTCACCTACGTTCTTCTTGTTTGATAGGTTATTTATTTAAAATTATACTTATTATCTACTCAGCTGTTATTTTAAATTCGAATTTGAATATTTACTATGGTGGCAACAATATCCTCATCGCAAACAATGTCGGATTTCGATTGTACGTTAACCAATAGGTAAGATGACCCGTTTGTCCTGCCGCACTCTCTCACAATGTTTAGTTGCTCATATTTACTGTTTACGGATGCCAACACAATGGTGAAACAACAGGCGTAAGTAGATATATGAAAGTGGTTTCTTGCGAAGAGAAGAGTCTCTCTTTGTAGAGAAGAGAGAAACAGAAATAATATCTTTTTTTAGGCTGTGAAGTAGGATAAAAGCATTATTTTTACATAAGGAATAAACACTTGAATATGAACCTAATAATTTGTATTTAATATTGCAAGTAACTCACAATATTCCGTACTTGTATTACACTGTATAATACAACTTAGGTAGGCATAAAAGAGAAAAAAATCTTACCGCAAGAGTTTTAAGAGCGTCATAAAATCATAGAAAAATATGCAGGGAGCTAAGCTTTTATGGTTTAAGACATGTTAAAACTTATGTAATAACTAGCTTTTGCCCGCGGCTTCGCACGCGTTAAGAAGTATTATTGTTTAGCAAGTTAGTGTAAAAAATAGGGCCTACAAAACTTCCTTGTACACAATATTCTTAACTAATTTGTCATTTGGCGCTAAACCTATCAAACTACTGGGAGAACTTACTCGTGAGCAAGCAACATAGAACTGCCCATGAGAGAAGCAATGTTCTCTCAAGTCAATACCCGCAAATTTGAGAGTTTGCCCCTGAGACTTGTTTATAGTCATGGCTAGTCAAAAATCTAAGAAGATTTCTACAAACATCCCCTATTTCATCCCCTTATGTGTGGAATTTATCAAAATCTTTCTTAGCGGATGCCTACGTTATAGTACCTATGTGCATGTAAAGTCTCAGCCCGATCGGCTTAATTTTGACAAAGTTTCATAAAAAATTTCATCCCCTATTTTATCCCCTTGGGGGTAGAATTTATCAAAATCCTTTCTTAGCGGATACCTACGTCATAACATCTACCTGCATGCCAAATTTCAGCCCGATCCGTCCAGTAGTTTGGGCTGTGCGTTGATGCATTAATTTCGATCGAATTTGATTACCATAAAAACGGTTCTAGTGAGTTAATCTTTAAAGATAGACATATACTGTCGCGGACATTTTTTTAGATCATTTCAATAGGAATAATTCTTACATACATATATTGTGTGTATCTTGGACCGTTTTCGCAGCGCACGCAACAGAAGCCCTCAAGGATGAAAAATTTTCCCCGTTTCTTTACACATTTACCATTATTTCTTCGCTCCTAATAGTTGCAACGTGAAATTATATAGCCTAAAGCCTTCCTCGATAAATGGTCTATTCAACACAAAAAGAATTTTTCGATTCGAACCAGTAGTTCCTGAGATTAGCGCGTTCAAACAAACAAACAAACAAACAAACAAAATCTTCAGCTTTATAATATTAGTATAGATTGACGAAATGTGTAAATTTACAAAATCCCATCAAAATATGTTTAGCAAACTTGGTTATGACTGTCCGTTTAAATGCAAATATCCAAATAAGTTAAAGCTGCCTACTATGAGAACTGAATTGCTTAGACGAAACTGCTATCCAATGTGTATTAGGATCTATAATAAGCTTCCTTTTCAAGTTCGAGATCTACCAATATGTCGTTTTAAGCCGACTTTACGTAAGTGTCTGTGTGTGAACGTGTATTGTATACCATATTTTTCGCAAATGAATCTTTGAATCTTTGAATCTTTGAATCTTTGAATCTTTGAATCTTTGAATCTTTGAATCTTTGAATCTTTGAATCTTTGAATCTTTGAATCTTTGAATCTTTGAATCTTTGAATCTTTGAATCTTTGAATCTTTGAATCTTTGAATCTTTGAATCTTTGAATCTTTGAATCTTTGAATCTTTGAATCTTTGAATCTTTGAATCTTTGAATCTTTGAATCTTTGAATCTTTGAATCTTTGAATCTTTGAATCTTTGAATCTTTGAATCTTTGAATCTTTGAATCTTTGAATCTTAGAATCTTAGAATCTTTGAATCTTTGAATCTTTGAATCTTTGAATCTTTGAATCTTTGAATCTTTGAATCTTTGAATCTTTGAATCTTTGAATCTTTGAATCTTTGAATCTTTGAATCTTTGAATCTTTGAATCTTTGAATCTTTGAATCTTTGAATCTTTGAATCTTTGAATCTATGAATCTTTGAATCTTTGAATCTTTGAATCTTTGAATCTTTGAATCTTTGAATCTTTGAATCTTTGAATCTTTGAATCTTTGAATCTTTGAATCTTTGAATCTTTGAATCTTCGAATCTTCGAATCTTTGAATCTTTGAATCTTTGAATCTTTGAATCTTTGAATCTTCGAATCTTTGAATCTTTGTTGCCTGCACACAGAATGATTTCAAGTAAAACTTGATTCCAAACGAGAAGCATGAAATTTATTCTCAAATTTAACCTTTTAGCATGCTCTCGATAAATTCAATACCCTATTATTTTATTGCAATAGGCTCTATAGTAAGGGAAAAGAAATCATGAATTCCAACTCCAATTCAAATTCTGTCGCCGAGTTCCGCCGCGGTCGCCTGCCGTACGGCTTGTCCGAGCGCGACCCCGCGGCGGAGCGAATGCTCCACGCGAGCTTCGCGCCGCGAGAGCGACGCGCTGTCATACAGCGGTACTTGCGGCTGTTCCCAAACGTGGTGAGGACACAGACCACAGCTGGCCACGAGCCTGGTACAAAGCAACAAGCAGTAATGCCGACACACTACCAGTAAATAAATGTTTGCTGGAACCTACGATCCGAAAGAGTTCCTTAGCGACTTGTATGCTGAAGTTTTGAAGCTTGTAATAGAAGCAAAAAAATATTGTCTTTAACGCGGCCGCAGCCAGGTTAAAGACAATATTTTTTTGCTTCAATAACAGCTCAAAACTATTTCATACAGACATCTTCGTATCAGACAACACTCAGTGCAGATCGCAACATAAACTCATTTACTGGTTGAGATTCGTCATCTCTTCTGTATCAGTAGCATCATGTCTTGTGGTAGGACTCTTCACGACGTTTGGGAACAGCCGCAAGTACCGCAGTATGACAGGGCGTCGCTCTCGCGGCGCGAAGCTCGCGTGGAGCATTCGCTCTGCCGCGGGATCGCGCTCGGACAAGCCGTACGGCAGGCGACCGCGGCGGAACTCGGCGACAGAATTTGAATTGGAGTTTCGATTCATGATTTCTTTTTTCCCTTACTATATATCCCATCGCAAAAGAATAATATGGTATGGTTTGTAACGAGAGTCCGCTAAAAGGTTTTATTTAAGGATAACTGTCCTAGCGCCTCGTTGGGCATCAAGCTTTATTTTAGAATTCAAATCATTCTTGGTGGAAGGCACTATTGACTTAATTTTGTTGCCTTGCCAGGGACTCACAGTTAATGATCAACGAACGCGTATAGGTTTAATAATCCATTTCTATTGACTCGCCTGTTAGGTGTAGCATAGCTTTACAATAATTCTTTCGTCTCGCTTGAACATAAACTTTACTTGGATCATTCTGATCGTAGCCGTCTATGTTGTAGTAAGTTTGCTTGCGACCAAGATTTACAGACGGCTAACGAACAACGAACGCGTATTATATATATTACATTATGAAAGCCTATAGGGAATGTATAAAAAATAATTCAAATCGAGATTAGGTACTATGCGTTGTTCATGCATTAATTATTGAGCAGGCGTTTCAAATTTAAAGGAATCAATTTATTAAGGTAGATCATTAGACAAGAATACAGGACACGTGATAAGCGCATGACGTCAGACGGGATGACGCTGTGTTACGTCATCCGCCGGCCGCTGAAAGCGGCCACATATATTTGCGAACGTAAAAGTCTGTCGTATCGGTGCAATATGAAAGAACGGATTGTTTTTTTTTTCAGGTATTTTTTTATTTTTAGAATAAAAAAATACCTTTGATCTATGATCATCGGCCGTTGGAGGATAAGTTATTAGATTAGTCAATAGTTGAGTATTTTAGTAGGTTTGAATAAAATATTTTTAAAGGAATTTTACTTAAATTCTTTACCCACATAATGCATATATTTATATGTAATACTTTAAATATTTTACTAAATTTACACAGGGGCATTTAGTTTGGGATATTAACTATATTATGACGTCATTACAATCATTAAAATTATGATAGTTTTTGATTAACAGCGTAGGATAGAGCGCGCAGTGTCCGTAACGCGCTCAGTATGACAAGCATGCAACAAGTGAGCCGATATCTCGGCAAAAGTTAGCAACAGTAGTTACCTTAGATTTGTTAGAACAAAACATTTTTTAATTTACGTATTTCATAAAAACAGAAACAATACTAAACAAGAAATATCTACATTCATAACTAAACTTATGTAACTAAAAAAAATACATATTTACAAAGCGTCGAAAAAAATATCCTCATCTCCGTCAATGGCGGGAAACGTGCCCAGGAGACTGGCCGCATTACCACGCTGAATGGCAATATCAATTTTTTGCGCGAAATACAGTCCAGCCTTCTGATCACGGGTGGAGTCGACCAAGCGCTTAGCGAGTTCCTTATACAGAGCTCGTGCACCCGGCCCTCATGGCCCAAGCGTTTCAACCCCAAAGGGCTCAAAAACATAATTGCCCGTAAGGTAATATTTTCGTCGCTTTAGGGTTTCCGCAGCTCCAGCAGCAGCGCCGGGCGCGACCGCCGAACTTAGAACATGGGACGGCGCAAGGGTGTAGCCGCACGTTGCGTCCCACACCAAAGGCCGGCCCGATTTCCAGGGAAGTAAAGACATTCAATGAAATAAATTAGAAAATAATTTATTCTAACCAATCTAACGTAACTATTGTTGCTAACTTTTGCCGAGATATCGGCTCACTTGTTGCATGCGTGTCATACTGAGCGCGTTACGGACACTGCGCGCTCTATCCTATGCTGTTAATTAAAAACTATCATACTTTTAATGATAATAATGACGTCATAATATAGCTAATATCCTAAACTAAATGCCCCTGAGTAAATTTAGTAAAATATTTTTAGTATTACTATACATAAGTAGGTATTATGTTAATAGCGTAGGGTAGGGCGGGGCACAAAGGTCCAATTTGACTATTATTAGTTATGCTGTGAAAACCAAAGCCACTACATCAAAACAAAAAACACGTATCGAACCAACTGTTATCAAAGCATGATTGGCTAAATTTTCAGTAATTCCATCATTGTAGAAATATGTTTTTTTACTGTTTTTGTAGACCTCGTCGTCTGGTTCTTTTTGCCCCATAGTAGGGGTAAAAAGGGACAGCAAAGACGCAAAAAGGTCCAATACTTTTTTTTGTTATTTAAAAGGTTTTATAAAATAATAACTACATAGGATCCAATGCAAATCAAACGTATATTAATCTAGAAAAACAAAAAATAAAAAATACTTTTATAATTATTAAAAACATGAATTATTTCTGATAGTTTAGGATCTGTCACAGGAATTTAATCAGTCTTAAAGGAATTATAAATTTTTGTCAATAATTTGTGATTCTTAAAACTCGAATAACACAGTTACACATATAACAAAGCAAAAACAAAACTAAATATGTCTTTTTAAACAACATAAAATTAAAATTGTTCTTATAGTCTTATTTTAAAAAAGTCCACTCTGGTCCTTTTACCCCAAACAAATTTGTTCAAATCGCTGAAAATCATTCAAATCGTTAAAATCCTTCATTTCGTTCATTTCGTTCATTTCGTTCATTTCGTTTCATTCGTTGCAATCATTCCAATCGTTCATTATCGTTCATTTCGTTCATTCATCGTGTCAGTTAAATCGTTCATTTCGTTCATTTCGTTCATTTCGTTCATTTCGTTCATTTCGTTCATTTGTTCATTTATTTCGTTCATTTCGTTCATTTCGTTCATTTCGTTCATTTCGTTCATTTCGTTCATTTCGTTCATTTCGTTCATTTCGTTCAATTCGTTCATTTCGTTCATTTTGTGCAAATCGTTGAAAATTGTTCAAATCGTTAATTTCGTTAAAATCGTTCATTTTGTTCATATCGTTGAAAATCATTCAAATCGCTCATTTCGTTAAAATCGTTCATTTTGTTCAAATCGTTGAAAATTGTTCAAATCGTTAATTTCGTTAAAATCGTTCATTTTGTTCAAATCGTTGAAAATCATTCCAATCGTTAAAATCCTTCATTTCGTTAAAATCGTCCATTTTGTTCAATGTTCAGTTCGTTCGAAAATCGTTATGTCATTTCAATCGTTCATTTAATCGTTCATTTCGTTCATTTCGTTCATTTCGTTCATTTCAATCGTTTGTCATTTATTTCGTTCATTTCCGTTCATTTCGTTCATTTCGTTCATTTTGTTCAAATCGTTGAAAATTGTTCAAATCGTTAATTTCGTAAAAATCGTTCATTTTGTTCAAATCGTTGAAAATCATTCAGATCGTTAAAATCGTTAATTTCGTAAAAATCGTTCATTTTGTTCAAATCGTTGAAAATCATTCAAATCGCTCATTTCGTTAAAATCGTTCATTTTGTTCAAATCGTTGAAAATTGTTCAAATCGTTAATTTCGTTAAAATCGTTCATTTTGTTCAAATCGTTGAAAATCATTCCAATCGTTAAAATCCTTCATTTCGTTAAAATCGTCCATTTTGTTCAAGTCGGTGAAAATCAGTCAAATCGTTCAAATCGTTCATTTCGTAAAATCGTTCATTTCGTTCATTTCAATCGTTTGTCATTTATTTCGTCCATTTCGTTCATTTCGTTCATTTCGTTCATTTCGTTCATTTCGTTCATTTCGTTCATTGTTCATCGTTCATTTCGTTCATTTCGTTCATTTCGTTCATTTCGTTCATCATTTCGTTCATTTCGTTCATTTCGTTCATTTCGTTCATTTCGTTCAATTTCGTTCAAATCGTCATCGTTCATTTCGTTCATTTCGTTCATTTCTCGTTTGTCATTTATTTCGTTCAATTCGTTCATTTCGTTCATTTTGTGCAAATCGTTGAAAATTGTTCAAATCGTTAATTTCGTTAAAATCGTTCATTTTGTTCATATCGTTGAAAATCATTCAAATCGCTCATTTCGTTAAAATCGTTCATTTTGTTCAAATCGTTGAAAATCATTCAAATCGCTCATTTCGTTAAAATCATTCATTTTGTTCAAATCGTTGAAAATTGTTCAAATCGTTAATTTCGTTAAAATCGTTCATTTTGTTCAAATCGTTGAAAATCGTTCCAATCGTTAAAATCCTTCATTTCGTTAAAATCGTCCATTCAATCGTTAAAATCGTTCATTTCGTTAAAATCGTTCATTTCGTAAAAATCGTTCATTTCGTTCATTTCAATCGTTTGTCATTTATTTCGTTCATTTCGTTCATTTCGTTCATTTCGTTCATTTCGTTCATTTCGTTCATTTCGTTCATTTCGTTCATTTCGTTCATTTCGTTCATTATCGTTCATTTCGTTAATTTCGTTAATTTCGTTCATTTCGTTCATTTCGTTCAATTCGTTCATTTCGTTCAATTCGTTAAATCGTTCATTTTGTTCAAATCGTTGAAAATCATTCAAATCGTTAATATCGTTCATTTCGTTAAAATCGTTCATTTCGTTGAAAATCATTCAATCGTTTTCATTTCGTTAAAATCGTTCATTTCGTTCATTTCGTTAATTTCGTTCATTTCGTTAATTTCGTTCATTTCGTTCATTTCGTTCATTTGTTAATTTCGTTCATTTCGTTCATTTCGTTGAATTCGTTCATTTCGTTAATTTCGTTCATTTCGTTAAAATCGTTCATTTCGTTAATTTCGTTCATTTCGTTCATTTCGTTCATTTCGTTAATCGTTCATTTCGTTCATTTCGTTCATTTCGTTCATTTCGTTCATATCGTTCATTTCGTCAAATCGTTCATTTCGTTCAAATCGTTGCATTTCGTTCAAATCGTTCATTTCGTTAAAATCGTTCATTTCGTTCATTTCGTTGAAAATCATTCAAATCGTTCATTTCGTTAAAATCGTTCATTTCGTTATTAATCGTTAAAATCGTTCATTTCGTTCAAATCCTTCATTTCGTTCAAATCGTCCATTTCGTTCAAGTTGGTGAATTTCAGTTCAAATCGTTCATTTCGTTCAAATCGTTCATTTCGTTCATTTGTTCAATCGTTTGTCATTTATTTCGTCCATTTCGTTCATTTCGTTCTTTTCGTTCATTTCGTTCATTTCGTTCTTTGTCATTATTTCGTTAATTTCGTTCATTTCGTTCATTTTGTTCAAATCGTTGAAAATTGTTCAAATCGTTAATTTCGTAAAATCGTTCATTTTGTTCAAATCGTTGAAAATCATTCAAATCGTTAAAATCTTAATTTCGTAAAAATCGTTCATTTTGTTCAAATCGTTGAAAATCATTCAAATCGCTCATTTCGTTAAAATCGTTCATTTTGTTCAAATCGTTGAAAATTATTCAAATCGTTAATTTCGTTAAAATCGTTCATTTTGTTTTAATCGTTGAAAATCATTCCAATCGTTAAAATCCTTCATTTCGTTAAAATCGTCCATTTTGTTCAAGTTGGTGAAAATCAGTCAAATCGTTCATTTCGTAAAAATCGTTCATTTCGTTCATTTCAATCGTTTGTCATTTATTTCGTCCATTTCGTTCATTTCGTTCTTTTCGTTCATTTCGTTCATTTCAATCGTTTGTCATATATTTCGTTAATTTCGTTCATTTCGTTCATTTTGTTCAAATCGTTGAAAATTGTTCAAATCGTTAATTTCGTAAAAATCGTTCATTTTGTTCAAATCGTTGAAAATCATTCAGATCGTTAAAATCGTTAATTTCGTAAAAATCGTTCATTTTGTTCAAATCGTTGAAAATCATTCAAATCGCTCATTTCGTTAAAATCGTTCATTTTGTTCAAATCGTTGAAAATTGTTCAAATCGTTAATTTCGTTAAAATCTTTCATTTTGTTCAAATCGTTGAAAATTGTTCAAATCGTTAATTTCGTTAAAATCGTTCATTTTGTTTAAATCGTTGAAAATCATTCCAATCGTTAAAATCCTTCATTTCGTTAAAATTGTCCATTTTGTTCAAGTCGGTGAAAATCAGTCAAATCGTTAAAATCGTTCATTTCGTAAAAATCGTTCATTTCGTTCATTTCAATCGTTTGTCATTTATTTCGTCCATTTCGTTCATTTCGTTCATTTCGTTCATTTCGTTCATTTCGTTCATTTCGTTCATTTCGTTCATTTCGTTCATTTCGTTCATTTCGTTCATTTCGTTCATTTCGTTCATTTCGTTCATTTCGTTCATTTCGTTCATTTCGTTCATTTCGTTCATTTCGTTCATTTCGTTCATTTCGTTCATTTCGTTCATTTCGTTCAAATCGTTCATTTCGTTCATTTCGTTCATTTCGTTCAAATCGTTCATTTTGTTCATATCGTTGAAAATCATTCATCGTTAATCGTTCATTTCGTTAAAATCGTTCATTTTGTTCAAATCGTTGAAAATCATTCAAATCGTTCATTTCGTTAAAATCGTTCATTTTGTTCATATCGTTGAAAATTGTTCAAATCGTTAATTTCGTTAAAATCGTTCATTTTGTTCAAATCGTTGAAAATTGTTCAATCGTTATTTCGTTAAAATCGTTCATTTTGTTTAAATCGTTGAAAATCATTCCAATCGTTAAAATCCTTCATTTCGTTAAAATCGTCCATTTTGTTCAATCGTTCAAATCGTTCATCGTTCAATCGTTCATTTCGTTAATCGTTCATTTCGTTCATTTCAATCGTTTGTCATTATTTCGTTCATTTCGTTCATTTCGTTCATTTCGTTCATTTCGTTCATTTCGTTCATTTCGTTCATTTCGTTCATTTCGTTCATTTCGTTCATTTCGTTCATTTCGTTCATTTCGTTCATTTCGTTCATTTCGTTCATTTCGTTCATTTCGTTCATTTCGTTCATTTCGTTCATTTCGTTCATTTCGTTCATTTCGTTCATTTCGTTCATTTCGTTCATTTCGTTCATTTCGTTCATTTCGTTCAATTTCGTTCATTTCGTTCATTTCGTTCATTTCGTTCATTTCGTTCATTTCGTTCATTTCGTTCATTTCGTTCATTTCGTTCATTTCGTTCATTTCGTTCATTTCGTTCATTTCGTTCATTTCGTTCATTTCGTTCATTTCGTTCATTTCGTTAATTTCGTTCATTTCGTTCATTTCGTTCATTTCGTTCATTTCGTTCATTTCGTTCATTTCGTTCATTTCGTTCATTTCGTTCATTTCGTTCATTTCGTTCATTTCGTTCATTTCGTTCATTTCGTTCATTTCGTTCATTTCGTTCATTTCGTTCATTTCGTTCATTTCGTTCATTTCGTTCATTTCGTTCATTTCGTTCATTTCGTTCATTTCGTTCATTTCGTTCATTTCGTTCATTTCGTTCATTTCGTTCATTTCGTTCATTTCGTTCATTTCGTTCATTTCAATCGTTTGTCATTTATTTCGTTCATTTCGTTCATTTCGTTCATTTCGTTCATTTCGTTCATTTCGTTCATTTCGTTCATTTCGTTCATTTCGTTCATTTCGTTCATTTCGTTCATTTCGTTCATTTCGTTAATTTCGTTAATTTCGTTCATTTCGTTCATTTCGTTCATTTCGTTCATTTCGTTCAATTCGTTCATTTCGTTCATTTTGTGCAAATCGTTGAAAATTGTTCAAATCGTTAATTTCGTTAAAATCGTTCATTTTGTTCATATCGTTGAAAATCATTCAAATCGCTCATTTCGTTAAAATCGTTCATTTTGTTCAAATCGTTGAAAATCATTCAAATCGCTCATTTCGTTAAAATCATTCATTTTGTTCAAATCGTTGAAAATTGTTCAAATCGTTAATTTCGTTAAAATCGTTCATTTTGTTCAAATCGTTGAAAATCGTTCAAATCGCTTCATTTCGTTAAAATCGTTCATTTTGTTCAAATCGTTGAAAATTGTTCAAATCGTTAAAATCGTTCATTTTGTTTAAATCGTTGAAAATCATTCCAATCGTTAAAATCCTTCATTTCGTTAAAATCGTCCATTTCGTAAAATCGTTCATTCGTTCATTTCGTTCATTTCAATCGTTTGTCATTTATTTCGTTCATTTCGTTCATTTCGTTCATTTCGTTCATTTCGTTCATTTCGTTCATTTCGTTCAAATCGTTGCAAATTCGTTCAAATCGTTCATTTCGTAAATTTCGTTCATTTTGTTCAAATCGTTGAAAATCATTCAATCGTTAAAATCGTTAATTTCGTAAAAATCGTTCATTTTGTTCAAATCGTTGAAAATCATTCAAATCGCTCATTTCGTTAAAATCGTTCATTTTGTTCAAATCGTTGAAAATTAGTTCAAATCGTTAATTTCGTTAAAATCGTTCATTTCGTTCATTTCGTTGAAAATCATTCCAATCGTTCATTTCCTTCATTTCGTTAAATTCGTCCATTTTGTTCAAGTTGGTGAAAATCAGTCATCTTATTATCGTTCATTTCGTTCATTTCAATCGTTTGTCATTTATTTCGTCCATTTCGTTCATTTCGTTCATTTCGTTCATTTCGTTCATTTCGTTCATTTCGTTCATTTCGTTCATTTCGTTCATTTCGTTCATTTCGTTCAATATCGTTAAATTTCGTTCATTATCGTTAATTTCGTTAATTTCGTTCATTTCGTTCAATTCGTTCAAATCTTCAGATCGTTAAAATCGTTAATTTCGTAAAATCGTTCATTTTGTTCAAATCGTTGAAAATCATTCAAATCGCTCATTTCGTTAAAATCGTTCATTTTGTTCAAATCGTTGAAAATCATTCAAATCGCTCATTTCGTTAAAATCATTCATTTTGTTCAAATCGTTGAAAATTGTTCAAATCGTTAATTTCGTTAAAATCGTTCATTTTGTTCAAATCGTTGAAAATCGTTCCAATCGTTAAAATCGTTCATTTCGTTAAAATGTCCATTTCGTTCAATCGGTTAAAATCCTTCATTTCGTTAAAATCGTCCATTTCGTAAAAATCGTTCATTTCGTTCATTTCAATCGTTTGTCATTTATTTCGTCCATTTCGTTCATTTCGTTCATTTCGTTCATTTCGTTCATTTCGTTCATTTCGTTCATTTCGTTCATTTCGTTCATTTCGTTCATTTCGTTCATTTCGTTCATTTCGTTCATTTCGTTCATTTCGTTCATTTCGTTCATTTCGTTCATTTCGTTCATTTCGTTCATTTCGTTCATTTCGTTCATTTCGTTCATTTCGTTCATTTCGTTCATTTCGTTCATTTCGTTCATTTCGTTCATTTCGTTCATTTCGTTCATTTCGTTCATTTCGTTCATTTCGTTCATTTCGTTCATTTCGTTCATTTCGTTCATTTCGTTCATTTCGTTCATTTCGTTCATTTCGTTCATTTCGTTCATTTCGTTCATTTCGTTCATTTCGTTCATTTCGTTCATTTCGTTCATTTCGTTCATTTTAATCGTTTGTCATTTATTTCGTCCATTTCGTTCATTTCGTTCATTTCAATCGTTTGTCATTTATTTCGTTCATTTTGTTCATTTCGTTCATTTCGTTCATTTCGTTCCTTTCGTTCATTTCGTTCATTTCGTTCATTTCGTTCATTTCGTTCATTTCGTTCATTATGTTAATTTCGTTAATTTCGTTAATTTCGTTCATTTCGTTCATTTCGTTCATTTCGTTCATTTCGTTCAATTCGTTCATTTCGTTCATTTTGTGCAAATCGTTGAAAATTGTTCAAATCGTTAATTTCGTTAAAATCGTTCATTTTGTTCATATCGTTGAAAATCATTCAAATCGCTCATTTCGTTAAAATCGTTCATTTTGTTCAAATCGTTGAAAATCATTCAAATCGCTCATTTCGTTAAAATCATTCATTTTGTTCAAATCGTTGAAAATTGTTCAAATCGTTAATTTCGTTAAAATCGTTCATTTTGTTCAAATCGTTAAAATCGTTCATTTTGTTTAAATCGTTGAAAATCATTCCAATCGTTAAAATCCTTCATTTCGTTAAAATCGTCCATTTCGTTAAAATCGTTCATTTCGTTCATTTCGTTCATTTCGTTCATTTCGTTCATTTCGTTCATTTCGTTCATTTCGTTCATTTCGTTCATTTCGTTCATTTCGTTCATTTCGTTCATTTCGTTCATTTCGTTCATTTCGTTCATTTCGTTCATTTCGTTCATTTCGTTCATTTCGTTAATTTCGTTCATTTCGTTCATTTCGTTCATTTCGTTCATTTCGTTCATTTCGTTCATTTCGTTCATTTCGTTCATTTCGTTCATTTCGTTCATTTCGTTCATTTTGTTCATTTCGTTCATTAATCGTTCATTTCGTTCATTTCGTTCATTTCGTTCATTTCGTTCATTTCGTTCATTTCGTTCATTTCGTTCATTTCGTTCATTTCGTTCATTTCGTTCATTTCGTTCATTTCGTTCATTTCGTTCATTTCGTTCATTTCGTTCATTTCGTTCATTTCGTTCATTTCGTTCATTTCGTTCATTTCGTTCATTTCGTTCATTTCGTTCATTTCGTTCATTTCGTTCATTTCGTTCATTTCGTTCATTTCGTTCATTTCGTTCATTTCGTTCATTTCGTTCATTTCGTTCATTTCGTTCATTTCGTTCATTTCGTTCATTTCGTTCATTTCGTTCATTTCGTTCATTTCGTTCATTTCAATCGTTTGTCATTTATTTCGTTCATTTCGTTCATTTCAATCGTTTGTCATTTATTTCGTTCATTTCGTTCATTTCGTTCATTTCGTTCCTTTCGTTCATTTCGTTCATTTCGTTCATTTTGTTCATTTCGTTCATTTCGTTCATTATGTTAATTTCGTTAATTTCGTTAATTTCGTTCATTTCGCTCATTTCGTTCATTTCGTTCATTTCGTTCAATTCGTTCATTTCGTTCATTTTGTGCAAATCGTTGAAAATTGTTCAAATCGTTAATTTCGTTAAAATCGTTCATTTTGTTCATATCGTTGAAAATCATTCAAATCGCTCATTTCGTTAAAATCATTCATTTTGTTCAAATCGTTGAAAATTGTTCAAATCGTTAATTTCGTTAAAATCGTTCATTTTGTTCAAATCGTTAAAATCGTTCATTTTGTTTAAATCGTTGAAAATCATTCCAATCGTTAAAATCCTTCATTTCGTTAAAATCGTCCATTTCGTAAAAATCGTTCATTTCGTTCATTTCGTTCATTTCAATCGTTTGTCATTTATTTCGTTCATTTCGTTCATTGCGTTCATTTCCGTTCATTTCGTAAAAATCGTTCATTTTGTTCAAATCGTTGAAAATCATTCAGATCGCTCATTTCGTTAAAATCGTTCATTTTGTTCAAATCGTTGAAAATTATTCAAATCGTTAATTTCGTTAAAATCGTTCATTTTGTTTTAATCGTTGAAAATCATTCCAATCGTTAAAATCCTTCATTTCGTTAAAATCGTCCATTTTGTTCAAGTTGGTGAAAATCAGTCAAATCGTTCATTTCGTAAAAATCGTTCATTTCGTTCATTTCAATCGTTTGTCATTTATTTCGTCCATTTCGTTCATTTCGTTCTTTTCGTTCATTTCGTTCATTTCAATCGTTTGTCATATATTTCGTTAATTTCGTAAAAATCGTTCATTTTGTTCAAATCGTTGAAAATTGTTCAAATCGTTAATTTCGTAAAAATCGTTCATTTTGTTCAAATCGTTGAAAATCATTCAAATCGTTAAAATCTTTAATTTCGTTAAAATCGTTCATTTTGTTCAAATCGTTGAAAATCATTCAAATCGCTCATTTCGTTAAAATCGTTCATTTTGTTCAAATCGTTGAAAATTATTCAAATCGTTAATTTCGTTAAAATCGTTCATTTTGTTTTAATCGTTGAAAATCATTCCAATCGTTAAAATCCTTCATTTCGTTAAAATCGTCCATTTTGTTCAAGTTGGTGAAAATCAGTCAAATCGTTCATTTCGTAAAAATCGTTCATTTCGTTCATTTCAATCGTTTGTCATTTATTTCGTCCATTTCGTTCATTTCGTTCTTTTCGTTCATTTCGTTCATTTCAATCGTTTGTCATATATTTCGTTAATTTCGTTCATTTCGTTCATTTTGTTCAAATCGTTGAAAATTGTTCAAATCGTTAATTTCGTAAAAATCGTTCATTTTGTTCAAATCGTTGAAAATCATTCAGATCGTTAAAATCTTTAATTTCGTAAAAATCGTTCATTTTGTTCAAATCGTTGAAAATCATTCAAATCGCTCATTTCGTTAAAATCGTTCATTTTGTTCAAATCGTTGAAAATTGTTCAAATCGTTAATTTCGTTAAAATCTTTCATTTTGTTCAAATCGTTGAAAATTGTTCAAATCGTTAATTTCGTTAAAATCGTTCATTTTGTTTAAATCGTTGAAAATCATTCCAATCGTTAAAATCCTTCATTTCGTTAAAATTGTCCATTTTGTTCAAGTCGGTGAAAATCAGTCAAATCGTTAAAATCGTTCATTTCGTAAAAATCGTTCATTTCGTTCATTTCAATCGTTTGTCATTTATTTCGTCCATTTCGTTCATTTCGTTCATTTCGTTCATTTCGTTCATTTCGTTCATTTCGTTCATTTCGTTCATTTCGTTCATTTCGTTCATTTCGTTCATTTCGTTCATTTCGTTCATTTCGTTCATTTCGTTCATTTCGTTCATTTCGTTCATTTCGTTCATTTCGTTCATTTCGTTCATTTCGTTCATTTCGTTCATTTCGTTCATTTCGTTCATTTCGTTCATTTCGTTCATTTCGTTCATTTCGTTCATTTCGTTCATTTCGTTCATTTCGTTCATTTCGTTCATTTCGTTCATTTCGTTCATTTCGTTCATTTCGTTCATTTCGTTCATTTCGTTCATTTCGTTCATTTCGTTCATTTCGTTCATTTCGTTCATTTCGTTCATTTCGTTCATTTCGTTCATTTCGTTCATTTCGTTCATTTCGTTCATTTCAATCGTTTGTCATTTATTTCGTTCATTTCGTTCATTTCAATCGTTTGTCATTTATTTCGTTCATTTCGTTCATTTCGTTCATTTCGTTCCTTTCGTTCATTTCGTTCATTTCGTTCATTTTGTTCATTTCGTTCATTTCGTTCATTATGTTAATTTCGTTAATTTCGTTAATTTCGTTCATTTCGCTCATTTCGTTCATTTCGTTCATTTCGTTCAATTCGTTCATTTCGTTCATTTTGTGCAAATCGTTGAAAATTGT
>OW796112.1:1757947-1840501 GCA_941860345.1 Chrysodeixis includens | reverse complement strand
TGTCTTACAAAAAAAGTTCAATATTTTCATTTTCAGGATTCGTCACATCACTATGTTCTCTATGTCCCTACGTCTATTACATTTATTGAAATTTCGTAGCAAATTGCTGAGCTGTCAAATTTTAACTTCCATCGATTCAATACGCTACGCAGACGTCAAACGGAGTCAATGACCCGTGATGACACCCAATAGATTGCCAAGCGATCTTCATATTGTTTTTAACTGCACGGATAGCCGAGTGGTATAGGTCACCACGCCAATAACCACTTTACGCGACGTGTCGCGGGTTCGAGCCCTGCGTAGGACAAGAATTTGTGCGTTTCATAAATGCTTGTTCTGAGTCTGGGTGTCTTTAGGCATGTGAATTGAATGTCTGTGAAACTTCCCGCGATACAAGGATTAAAATCCTTAGTGCGGGAGTCATAATAAATGATAAACAAAAAAAACTTCTAATGCCTAAATGGCATCGCCAATCGCGACACTTTAAACAAGGCTTTATTCTAGGGCTCATAATAAAACAGCCTACAAACACAGATACTGATATTTATCAGCACATAACCGATAAACTCTATTGAGAAACAATAACGTAGAATATCACTAGAAGCCTTATCGTCGTGTTCCGATTCGTTTGAGTTTTGTATCAGTTTGTAGAAGAACTAGTGACTCGTAACTAACGTAGTGATGATTTTGAACGTACACCAAAAGATTCTTGGGCTCGAGGTGGTACAGAACTGAGAAACGTGGAGGGACTTGGGAGAGGCCTTCGCTTAACAGTGTGTGTAGGCTAAGAACTTTAAAATTTTTAAAATAATAAAAAGAAAAATTCTGAGCCTCCTACCTACCACGGCTAGTGCAAGTTAGTGGAAACGTCAAGTTCTAATAGAAAATTCATGCTACGAGTTAATTCTCGTTTCCTAATTTATAAACATTAACATTTAAAAAATCAAAATGTCATTAATAAGCTGATAAATAATTTAGTCATTGAACCTTTTAAGAAATAGAATAAATAATTTATTGTTTTCTTGGGAATAGCTACGCACAGTACAGGTATTTAAAATATTATGATAAACGAAACATAACTGCCTACGAACCGTACTTGCTTACGAACCGCTACGAACCGTACTTGCTACGAACTGAAACTGCTACGAACCGCTACGAACCGTACTTGCTATGAACTGAAACTGCTACGAACCTAACTCGCAATGAAACGTAACTGCTACGGTCCGTACTTACTACGAATCGTACTTGCTTTTGAACCGTAATTGCTACGAACTGTACGCTACGAACCGTAACTGCTACGAACCGTAACTGCTACGAACATAACTGCTACGAACCGTAACTGCTACGAACCAATAACTGCTACGAACCGTAACTGCTACGAACCGTAACTGCTACGAACCGTAACTGCTACGAACCGTAACTTGCTACGAGCCGTAACTGCTACGAACCGTAACTGCTACGAATCGTAACTGCTACGAACTGACACTGGCTACGAACCGTAACTGGCCACCAACCGTACTTGCTATGAACGTAACTGCTACGGCCCGTACTTGCTACGAATCGTACTTGCTTTGAACCGTAACTGCTACAAACCGTAACTGCTACGAACCGTTCTTGCAATATTGGTACGAACCGCTACGATCCGTACTTGCTACGAACCGCTACGAACCGTTACTGCTACGAACTGTAACTGCTACGAACCGTAACTGCTACGAACCGTAACTGCTACGAACTGACACTGCTACGATCCGTAACTGCTACGAACCGTACTTGCTCCGAACCGTAACTGCTACCAACCGTACTTGCTATGAAACGTAACTGCAACGGCCCGTACTTGCTATGAAACGTAACTGCAACGGACCGTACTTGCTACGAATCGTACTTGCTATGAACCGTAACTGCTACCAACCGTACTTGCTATGAACCGTAACTGCAACGAAGCGTACTTGCTATGAAACGTAACTGCTTCCAGCCCTAACTGCTACGAACCACACTTGCTACGAACCGTAACTGCTACGAGCCGTACTTACTACGAACCGTACTTGCTACGAACCATAACTGCTACCAACCGTACCTTGCTATGAAACGTAACTGCTTCCAGCCCAAAACTGCTACGAACCGCTACGAACCATACTTGCTACGAACCGTAACTGCTACGAACCGTAACTGCTTACAATCCGTAACTGCTACAATCCGTAACTGCTTACGTTCCGTAACTGCTACGAACCGTACTTGCTCGGAACCGTAACTGCTACGAATCGTACTTGCTATAACCGTAACTGCAACGAACCGTACTTGCTATGAACCGTAACTGCAACGAACCGTACTTGCTATGACACGTAACTGCTTCCAGCGTTAACTGCTACGAACCGCTACGAACCATACTTGCTACGAACCGTAACTGCTACGAACCGTAACTGCTACGAATCGTACTTGCTACGAATCGTACTTGCTACCAACCATACTTGCTATGAACCGTAACTGCAACGAACCGTACTTGCTATGAAACGTAACTGCTTCCAGCCCTAACTGCTACGAACCGCTACGAACCATACTTGCTACGAACCGTAACTGCTACGAATCGTACTTGCTACCAACCGTACTTGCTATGAAACGTAACTGCTTCCAGCCCTAACTGCTACGAACCGCTACGAACCATACTTGCTACGAACCGTAACTTGCTACGAATCGTAACTGCTACGAATCGTACTTGCTACGAATCGTACTTGCTACGAACTGACACTGCTACGAATCGTAACTGCTACCAACCGTACTTGCTATGAAACGTAACTGCTACGGCCCGTACTTGCTACGAATCGTACTTGCTATGAAACGTAACTGCTACGGCCCGTACTTGCTCCGAACCGTAACTGCTACGAACCGTACTTGCTATGAAATGTAACTGCCTACGGCCCGTACTTGCTACGAATCGTACTTGCTATGAACCGTAACACTGCTACGAACCGTAACTGCTACGAACCGTAACTGCTACGAATCGTAACTGCTACGAATCGTACTTGCTACGAACTGACACTGCTACGAACCGTAACTGCTACCAACCGCACTTGCTATGAAACGTAACTGCTACGGCCCGTACTTGCTACGAACCATACTTGCTACGAACCGTAACTGCTACGAATCGTACTTGCTACGAACTGACACTGCTACGAACCGTAACTGCTACCAACCGTACTTGCTATGAACGTAACTGCTACGGCCCGTACTTGCTACGAATAGTACTTGCTATGAACCGTAACTGCTACCAACCGTACTTGCTATGAACCGTAACTGCAAACGAACCCCGTACTTGCTATGAAACGTAACTGCTTCCAGCCCTAACTGCTACGAAACCGCTACGAACCATACTTGCTACGAACCATAACTGCTACGAACCGTAACCCTAGCCGTACTGCTCGACCGTACTGCTACGAACCGTACTTGCTACGAACATCGAACCCGTTCTTGCTACGATCCGTACTTCTATGAACGTACTGCTACGGCACGTAATCTGCTACGGAAAGTACTTGCTACGATCGAACCATCGTAACTGTAGGCCCGTCTTGCTACGAAAGTACTTGCTATAACCGAACTGCTACCACCTACTTGCTATGAACCGTAACTGCCAACGAACTGCTACTTGTCTATGAAAACGTAACTGCTTTCCAGCCCTAACTGCTACGTAACCGCTACGAACCATACTTGCTACGAACCATAACTGCTACGAACCGTAACTGCTACGAACCGTACTTGCTCCGAACCGTTACTGCTACGAACCGTACTTGCTATGAAACGTAACTGCTACGGCCCGTACTTGCTACGAATCGTACTTGCTATGAACCGTAACTGCTTCCAGCCCCTAACTGCTACGAACCGCTACGAACCATACTTGCTACGAACCGTAACTGCTACGAACCGTAACTGCTACGAATCGTACTTGCTACGAATCGTACTTGCTACGAACTGACACTGCTACGAAACCGTAACTGCTACCAACCGTACTTGCTATGAAACGTAACTGCTACGGCCCGTACTTGCTACGAATCGTACTTGCTATGAAACGTAACTGCTACGAACCGTACTTGCTATGAAACGTAGTTACGTTGGAAGCAGTTGCTTCCAGCCCTAACTGCTACGAACTGCTACAAACCATACTTGCTACGAACCGTAACTGCTACGAGCCGTACTTCCTACGAACCGTACTTGCTACGAACCGTAATTGCTCCGAATCGTACTTGCTACGAACCGTAATTACTACGAACCGTAACTGCTACGAACCGCTACGAACCTTATTTGCTACGAACCGTAACTGCTATGAACCGTAATTACTACGAACTGAAACTGCTACGAACCGTACTTGCTACGAACCGTAACTGCTATATACAGAATTTTAAATTAATTTCGTTTATTCGGCAGGTATGGCAGGTACGGCTTGGGTGAATGAGCATTTATCAATAGAGCCAAGGGGTTTGTTTTTATGTCCCAGCGGAAATCCTCATGAACTATCCTCTGTCATAGTGTTAGACGAGGGGGTGTGCCGGATTTTTTACCGGTTTGAACCACTGAAGTTTTTGCATCTGCCAATGGCTGGAGGTACGGGTTAGCTTTCGCATTCATCGCGCAATGCCTACTGTCAAACAAACTCATACACTCGTACTTGGTACTTCGTACTTGGTCTGAATGATGTCTCTAATACCCCCAAGTATAAGAGACATTCATCAGACCAAGAGACCCTGACTTACGCTACCTCCTGCGAATAGAAAGTCCAGGAATTTCAATTTAAAAAACACAACATAAATAAAACATGAAGTTGTAACAGAGTCAATAAACATACATTGTTTTATTATCCCGCGATACATCGCAGTCATCTGTTTCTCTCGGAGAATAGTTCAAGGACGGGGCGAGAGAATGAAAAACTGTGTCAGTGCGATTGTAACACTTTATTTTGTTTGTTTTTATTTAATAACTAGATGTTACCCGTGACTTTGTACGCGTTAGTAATACTCCTGCCTGAAAGTTTAAAATAATAACAATTCGGGGACAAAAAATTGATTTTGCCCGAATCTCAGACCTACTAGTAGTACGCTAGTAGTATGCTCACAAAATTTCAAGAGAACCGGTCAAGCCGTTTCGGAGGAGCACGGGAAAGAACATTGTGACAGGATAATTTCATATTTTATAAGATGTATGTGTACAAAGTAGTGAAATCGTTAGTATAGATAGATGTAGAAATATAATGGTTACTACTGAACTAAATATTGTTAGTAAATACTACAATATTTAGTTTGTAAAAGACCTTTTTGCCCAAAAAAAAGTGTACCTGTTCAAGATTCTTTTTTCAGCATAACTTTAATCGTGTAAACTGATTTGATGTATTAAGAATAAGTATTTTGTAATCTTTATAATTAATGTAGGTGACAATGAATAGGTAGGTTTTTCTATAGTCGGCAGGGTAAGATTTTCAAACTTCTAATTTTATGGAATTAATATAATTTTGGATATAAAATAGTAATTAATAAACAAGACATTCTCAAAAGTATTTGGAAAATGAAAACCAACTTCCATTGAGAGGGGTTCTTAAATATAAACCAACGAGGTTAAAAGCAGAGTTATTAATTAAAATCAACACAATTTGCTTACGTCATCAAAGTAATATTTAAGATAATTCATTTCCTAGAATTCATTTGCTAGAGTGAATGGGAAAAGAAATTGATATTTATAATTTTCAGGTCAACAAACTTTTATGAATTATTTTACTTTTATCTATTTTTTTTTTTGCAATATTTATTTCTGAAAGCCTTTTGGTTCCCGAGAAAGCTCGTATGACAATATTTATTTTTTACTAAACTAAACAGCGCAATTCAATAACTAATGAAATAAGATACAATTGTCTTTGACTTATCTTCACATTTTCGTTATTGATTTGACGAAGAAAAAATATATACTCAATCTTTTTAAAATCTATTTGCCTTACAATTTTTTTAATATCATATTACAATAAATTGTTACATAATATATTATGATAACCAAGTATCTAATTTTATTTAAAGAAGCCAATAACAGAAATATCAGTACCTAAGGCTGTATCTGTATTACTCACTTACTTAACTTTAACAGCCTACAGGGCGACCAGATAACACAATTATGTTTCTGTTAAAATCGGAATAATTTCCTTAAATTTTGATAGCAGGGGTATTTCCCTTTTAAATGACCCATTCACGATATTAGGACGACCCAATTTAATTAGGTAAGGCAAATCGTACCTTCCTGTAAAGGTTTACATAAAGGTTGTTATTTTTAGCCGAAACCTGAAATGTTGCTAAAGTCATTCACCTGTATTAATAGAAGATGGGTGAAGGGGAAAAGACGATTCAATTAAATAGTGGTAATATGCCAAGTTGATAAAGTAAATAGTGAAGAGGTTTTTTTACTTGGTAATGGGTATTTAGACTTGAATAGAACATATTTAATATTAGTGAAGAAGTGGTAGGGGTGTTATGACACTAATCAAAAATATGGGAAATTCGAAATAAAAGAATATAACAATATCACTATACCAGCTATCCACTCAGATTTGAAAGTTTCTGATAGGAGCTAAGTTTTAAATATAATGTATTGTGGCGGAATCCTGACAGTCAAGCTGTCAAAAAATTTGAAATTTTTTTCTTCCATATATTTCTAAAATTAAAATTATCCACAACAAATTGAAACATTCAAACTATTCAGAATTGCTCTATGAAGCGGTTAGACAGATACACAAACAAAAAAAAAGAAAAAATATTTTATACAGATCATTTCCTTTAATGTCTCGGTTATAAATAAAGTAAAATGTTAAAAGAAAAAGATTTCTTTGTTCGTAAAGATATTGTTTGAGTAGTCAAAGCAGTATTTGTTGAGGCCCGCGGGCGTGTGAGCTTTGAGCGATACGACACCCAGGGGAAATATAAGGTAAGACTAAATTGTAGGTATAGGACTAAATCGTCTAAATCTGTGTGAGTTTAGAGTACAAGGTATAAAGTATTCGTGGGATATTTTAGATATACTATGTTAATAAATAAATATTCCTCAATATACACACAATGCCATCTAGTCTCAAATTAAGTATAAGTACGATAGTAAGTTGTGTTTTGAGTACTTGACAAGTAATAAATATATTTAAATATTTCTAAATACTTACATATTATGGATAAATTATATCCAGACACAGAACAAATGATCGTGTTCATCACAAAAACATTTGTCCTGGGTGGGGATTGGAACCACAACCTCCGGTATAGCATTTAGGGCCACTAACCACTAGACCAATAGGCCAGTCGAAGAAATAATAGTTGAATTAAATACTATAATTATCTTTCTTTATTACAAGTATCTACTTAGTATGCTTAACTTAACGCCAGGTTGCGCTGTGTATAAGTTGACGAATTTTTGAGGAATGTTCTCTTAATCTCTTTATGTATTTTTAAACTGTATACTGATTAACGTAATAAAAATCAAGATACATCCCGCACTAGCAGAAACGAATACTGATCCCAATCTTCTCCTTAATAACTAATGTACAGCTAAAAGCACTAAGTGACTCACGAAACCTAAAAGCAAATATTTATCAGCAAAAAAAATCTTAATAAATAATGCCCTAAAAAGCACTGCTCTATCAAACAATGAGATCTAAAGTAAATATCTGAGCAACACTCAACGTTGATCGATCACCGCCGTAACGGTATCTTGCAAAGTAAACTATTTTTTGCTGGGAAAGATGGATAGGCCGTCGAAAACTATGGTGACTCATGAAATAATGAAAGATTTTCCGAGAGGTTTGTAGCTAGAGAAGTTGTGTATCATATAACAAATAATTGAATGTAAGAAGCATGTATTCATTTATGAATAACTTTAAATGAACTTTCACATTTGCACACTCATAATATTTTATTTGAATCAATGGGAATATAATTCTGTCTGTCTGCACTTCACTATGCTTTCTTTGTTACACTACGTTACCCATTTTAGTGAAATTAAACATGGAGATAGTTTGCTTTTCAATAAAAAACAGGTTAATTTAAGCCAGTAAAAAACTGTAGGCTAATTTAAAATAACCTAAACACGGGAGAAACCACACGGGTAATAGCAACAAATAAAAAAAACAAAAACTGACTAAAGAATGTAACTTTCAGAACATAGAATGAATTACACGATGAATAATCAAATAACATAACATTAAATATTCCTTCCATAGAGTTTCTTAGCTATGCTATGCATAAATAATGTAAGTAGTAACTTATTAAGCTTTCAGGGGTCAAGTTATACTGGTGATTATTCGTCCTTGGTGCGACACTGGCATTGTATCAAGGAAAATTGTAAAACATTAGTGGTCATGGCCAGGCCATTGACCTGCCCGAACTACAGTGAATTTGTTAGTATTATTAGGCAATTTCTTCAGCATTTTCTTTTCATACAATTCTATTGTTACCGTTAATATTTTCTTTATAAAGGAAGCTAAAATTCATCCATCATCGTGTATGAATATTTTTTGATACAAAATATTGTATTTTTGTGCGTTTGAATGGATTTTATCTTAGATCATCATCATCATTCCCCTGCCCTTATCCCAATTTTTACTTGGGGTCGGCGCAACACGTCTTTTAGACATGTTGCTTAAAGTTTTGGCTATGGTTTTATAGTCGGCCGCCTGCCTGACACTAACCCTCTTTGGGAATGCGATTGTTGGTTGTTTACCCGCCACCATTCGGGGGACCCAAGGTGCTTGGTACAGTGCACTGGGTCCTTAAGGTCCATTAGTCGCCTTTTACGACACCCAGTGGAGGATATGGGGTGGTGCTATTCTTTATATCCGGACACCACTCGGACACCACGGATTTTATCTTAGATAACATTAGCAATACTTTCTAAAGCAGATGTAAAAAGTATATCTACAATCTTACTGAGTCATCCCCATTTTTATGAGGCCTGTCTGAGATCCCACATGTGAGCAAATGCCTCCCTTTTTCTTCTAATTCCTTTACAATTTTTTTATTCACATTTTATTACTTATCTTCTTCAATTTCTGCCACGTGCGCTAAATCATGCTAAATTTAATAACAATTGTGTTCTGAATTTTTTTATATGTATCGACCCATTGTGTTTGTCATGTATAATTGACCCATCGACATTTGGCTCGATGCTCGATCCTAATTAATATGAAAAAATAAGTTTTTACTATGCAGTAAGACATTTACTAGTTGGCATTTTTCAAATAGCTTTTATAACACTTTTCATTATGCGAGACATATACCTACTAACCAATTACACAAATAGCAGTGAAATATATAAATATCACAAAAATAAAGCTTTCCTTTCATCTAACATCAAGAACTAAATATAAAATATATCTAATATATAAAATTCTCGTGTCACAGTTTTCGTTGCCATACTCCTCCGAAACGGCTGAACCGATTCTCTTGAAATTTTGTATATGCATTCAGTAGGTCTGAGAATCGGCTAACATCTATTTTTCATTCCATTTTTTTTTGTTTCCGCGAACGAAGTCGCGGGCAACAGCTAGTGATATTCTAAAAATAACCAGCCTAATTAGACCTCTTATCAAAAGAACAAAGAAAAATCGTACCAAGAGAACCTTTGATATATTATTTATCTCTTAACGTCCAAAACAAATGATCAACGCCATAGATGTTACAACGAGCATTGTCGGTGATAATTAAAGTACAGCGCCTCTACTACAAGCTATTGAAACAAGACTGTTATAGGTGTAGAAACGAGACGCCGCTCTACACTGTGTATAGCGCCGTCTCTCTTGCACAATGGTATTCTTCTTATGTTAAAGTTTCGTGGTAAGAGGGCAGGATACAAAGTGAAACAAAAGGGGTACTGAAGGAGAGTTTTTCATTAAAAACCTTTGTGTTAAGCTGAATGCGATATCCTTCGTGTAAATCGAGATATTATGTCCACTGTCTAGCAATATTGCATTGGTTTTGTATGTTGGGTAATACGTAAATGCAGATTGAAAAGTTAATAGTAAGAACTCGTCAAAAATTTAAGGTAATTTAATTCTCGAGATCTTTAATTGATAACGTCCATAGCCTATGAATCTGATCGCACAAAATGCACACGCTACATTAACGTAACAGATTCCAATCTTCAACTACTTACTAAATTATCTAAATAGAGGGCCGAAAAAAGGCAAAATGCGTACCTAATATTTGTAATTCATTTACAAAACGAACATAAAAATCCCCAAATATGTAAAATCCTTATTAGAAAACCAGGTTTATACCGCAGAGTTATTGAAACCTTGAGGACTGTCTACCTTTTATACATCTGTCTTTTAATAATTATATTTCTCGTAGACATACCCAGCTCCAAACATCTAATCTATCATTATCCAGTACTACAACCTATCCTATGGTGTATTTTCCCGACTTTTTAAATTTTACACCCAATTACATAATAATATACATGGTGTTGCAAAATATCAAAACAGAAAAAGCAATCCCAGACTTAAAAATATTGATTATTTCAAAGTTATTTTAACTGCATATGACAAAATACTTAATACAACAAGTTGTACCTACACGCCACCTTGTATATCCCATATGTCAGTATCCACACCTATACTACATCACATGCTATACGTCACGTCGTACAGAATCCCTTTGTATTCGCTGAATGCGTCGAGAGCATTGCATGAGATTCCATTCAGTAATAGAATATTCGAGATGACTGCTTTATTGAGCATCTGAATTAGAAGGCTTTAGTCGCTTTCAAAACTATGAAAAGGTTTCGTTCGTTTGTACGGTGTAAGCGCTTTTGGTATTTGCAAGAGTTTTGAAATTGAAATAATTTTACTAAGATTTGATATGTAATATGTATCTGACACATTGAATAATGAACACTCAAGCTACTTTTGGAACATAAATATAAATGTGGGTGAATGTAAGTCTTGATGGTTTTAAATGCACACACAATTTAATGCGCGGTAGAAATTGCATTTACTAAAAATCCGATGTCTTGCTTTTGTCGATGCTTGACTTTTCATACATACATTTTGAGGATATTTCTTTGTATTGGACTCTACCCAATAAAAATAAATAAACTACGTTTCACAAAATTTATTTGCTTATTATTCAAATACTCATTGTTTAACTACTCGCAACTAAACGCAATAATAATTCAATTAATGCAACAATCGTAAGCAAAAGTTTGAAATAATTTTAAGTAATAACAGCCCGTACCTTTCTCCGTCGTTCACATTCGCCGCGCAGATCATTAAGACACGTCTTTGTTTTACTGAATACGCCATTACAAGGCGAGATTCATCTTTTGTAACAAATGCACTGAGATTAAATTTTCTAGGAATTTCAGTTTCATTTTTGCTGTTTTGAGATTTAATCTTGTAAATTGAATAAAAGATTGAAAAACGTGTTCCAGGTAAAATGTAGTGAAGGTGAAGTAAATACTTTACTTGCCAAGATAATGTTGATTTAAATAGGTACTTATATTGCGGTTTTAATATATTTGCGCTTTATAAAGAATTGTAAATGTTAAATTACTTTTTAGCAAGCACATATTGCTTGATATGTAATAGCTTTGAGGTATATCTTGAGAGAGCTCTATACCCAAGTAGACGGCAATGAACATCTTTTATTTTTTATACAATTCTAAAGTTAAAAATAACAGCTAAAAACACAGCCAGGAGCAAAAACAAAAGCCCAAGTATTCATTGAAAGTCAAGAGACTATTTTCATGCGTTACAGTAAAAACTCACTAGAAATACTACACCTATCTCTCATATGTATCTTAATACTCACACAAAATATATTCCGCACCACGAACAGGAGGTTGTTTAAAATATCTATAAGAGCATAACATTGAATACCTCGCTACATAATGAACTTCAAATATTTTGCCGGTATTCTGGCTGGCACGTCACGTTCGCTGTTTTAACAAGCTTATAAAATTGGGACATACCACGTTCCTGTATATCGTGCGCCTGCTATTTTGAAATTCATAATAGATTTATCGTGGAAATATTTTTCATGTTTTAGTTGTTTGGTTTAAACCTTATTTGGAAAATAATATAAAAATAGTACTGGAGATATACGTCGGTATAAGATACTTCGACTCACGCTTTAATGGTGTGAATCGAAATAAACTTCATTATCATCAGCCTATCGCAGTCTACTGCTGGACATAGGCCTCTCCAAGTGCACGCCACTGAGATCTGTTTTCAGCCACTAGAATCCAGCTCCAATTGAAATACTTAAGAAGTTAAAAAACTACTTATGTAAAGAAAATGATATAGTTAAACTACATATATTATGTACATGATATATTTTTTGTATAAAGACAAAATCATATGATCTCTTGACATTTTGCATTTGTACCACTTATGCAAATATACATAACCTAGTTTAATATCCGTACAGGATGTTTATGATGTGCATCCCGTTGTTTTAGATTGCAATAAAAAGGGATAAGGAAATTTCCATACTCTAGCAATGATAAAAGTGAGCTTACCATACGCAGCAGACAGCTGGGATGCGGAAACGAGATGGCGCTCTACACGGCATAGAGCGGCGTCTCTCTTCTCTCTCCTGCGGCAACGCGGTAGTTGGCACGAAACTTAAATTTTAAGCAGTAAACGGCTGAAGGTACCCAGCGGTGTCAAGGCATCATCAGTATCTTAAAGTAAGACTGTTGAAATAGTGGAAAAGAGACAGTGCAACTAGAGAGCGTGAGCGTAGAGCGTGGCGTAGAGTGTACAAATTCTGCAACTGCAACAGTTTTAAAGAGATGGTAACCCCAAATCAAAACTCGGAGTAGGTATTTTATTTTAGTAAAATATAGTCTTTTGTTTCGTTGAACTAATTGGTTCCCTCTATACACAGAATCAGAAAAAAAAAAAACAATTGAAATAAGGACCAAGCGTCACCAAACCATGTGACGCTTGGTCCTTATTTCAATAGTTTTCTGTACCTACATTATTTTTAAGAGTCCACTTACTAGGTGTATCACTCTTAAAAATACAGTTATTTTCGAAATGGCCTCAATTGCTCCATCTACCTCCCGCTGACAGCCTAATCAAATTGGAATAAAATTTTACGAGACCATCTGTGGACGTCAATGACATTTAGAAAGGACGGTTGGCAACAAAAGTTTGTATAATAATTATTATGCATTTGTTGGCCTTGGTGGTGCCTGTTTCTGAGGTGTGTGAGGTCTCTCTCAGTTTGACGTGTTTTATGGCGACAAAAACTTCTTTAAAAGTAAGTTTCTTTTAAATATATGGGTGGAGAAATTGTGTCCACAAGTTGTGATAGAAGTCTGATGTAACGCAATACCTTCTACCACAATTATTAGCTGCAGGAAACTAAGTACTAATTAAAATATCTGTTGATAAGTTAACATCAGATATACTCACCTTACTTCTAAAATTGTCAGCTTTCCAAATGAATCACTTTATGTAAATCCCTTTATTTGTTGCTGACTGTACACCAGCGGCCTTTCAAGTTATAGCAATGTAATGACCGGGCATTTTATAAAATGTTCTAGTCGTTTCTAGGTTGTTATACACTCCTTACAAGGTTAAAGGACTTTTCCAGAGGTTTTTAATAACTTTGGTGAAATTTATTAACAATGCTTTTTACGATGAGGACGGCCAATGTCCTTATTAAAACCTCTATAAAGATACGAAGCTAAAAATAACAACAATGGTATTATAATTGTAATTTATTACCTTTTTCAGGAACACATATACCTAGTTAAAAAAAATGGTTTTATGCTTTCGGAACCAAAGACAATCAATGGAAACCTCGAGAGGGGGGAAGGTTATATAGATAAGGAAAAAAACAATACAATTTATAATATTTTATTTTGCAACTATTATAATCACATAAATAGTTTGAAGAATCACCAAAAACATCGAATGAACGTATACAAAGTAAACTACGTACTCTACACTTATCCCTCATCAAGTGACATTTCTAAAATATGACGTTGACAGAAAATGACAAAATGTATGGTTATGACAGTTTCAACATTTACAAAATGGCGATCAATTGTCTCTGCAGTTAACTGAAATTTTCAGTCTGTGAAAACTGACTTTTCTTAGTTAGCTTTTATGTTAAAAACTTTTCATGCCCACGTTAATATTATTTTAGAAATGTAACTTGACTAGAAATGCTATTTTATTTATATGTTAAACACAACAGCTCGATATCAATTATCTTCTTACTAAAAAGCTATTCAAGATAAACAACGTTCCGTCCCTTTCACTCTTGTGAAGAAAATATGTATTAGAAAGAGACGAAACATAATTTACCTTTAATATTACTTGTAAGAAGTATACAGAAGAAATATTCAGACTTTGAGAATATATTTTTACAAAACATAGGTCGGTGGCTGACGATTTTTGTCCAAAAAACTTATAAGTGCGGGTGGTAAACATTGGAACTAAAATAAACAGAGTATAATACATAATATTGTTGACATATAGCGACTTTGTCAACTGCATTGAAAAGTTTATAAGATATCTAACGGAAATTGTGATCACACGATAGAGAATTGAAGAGTAAAACCACTCAACACTGTTCTTGAAGTTAAGAATTAAAATAGCAACTGTCTTTTGTTCTAGTTACTGGATTAGAATATTTATGCCTATTTCGTCGTTTGTGGTATAGACAACCTATTCTTCATATTATGCGTTTTGGCAAGCTAATTACCGTAGCCAGTTAACTGGTAGGTAGACCTGGTTATCAACCTAGATAGCTTGAGAAGCTTAAAGTCGAACTAAACTAAATAATGTTTTCATTAAGTCAAGAAGAAAAAAACACGTTATTCGAAATAGTAGGTAAGCAAAAGCAACACAAATAAATGTTATACTATATTTTAATTTACTTCACGTTTAATTAAACAACTTTCATACGTTCATAAACCTGAGTAGTTTGGAAGTTAGCTCAGACGAATGTCAGAAACTCGAGGATATATAGCAACGTGTATCAAAACTAAGTTCAAAACAAAACAAGTACGTTCAACGTCAAAACTAACAAACTTTAGAATTCATTACACGAGGATAGGTTGTTTATGTGTAAACATTGTTTTATTAGAAACCACATGGTATTTCAAATACAATACTGGCAATAAGGATTTTTTCTGAATATTTCATGTACTCGCAATTAAAAAGTTAGCTTTACATCTTGTTTTCTCGATAGTATATTTCTTCTTTTTCTCTATTCATTTTAAGCGTTAACGAAAAAAGAAAATTATTTTTGAGCAAAACGAAAAAAACTAAAATGTTGCTTGTAGGTGAAATACAATAGAAATAAAATAATACATTCAATATAAGCCTAAAATACATTATGAACTATGGAACTAAAAAAAAACAATTAGACCACAAATAAACTAAAACTTTGTATATACCAACCAATGCATAATTTGATACATTTTATATAGTTAACCTTCTGTTTTTTCTCTATAGTGACTAAAAGCTTGGATACAGGTGGCCTACCGTCATTACAAGAGTAACAAGTCGACTATATCCGTTGTCACAGAGTTTATACTCCAACCCTCTTTCTAAAACTCTACTCACATTGAAGACTCTCTTACAAGTCTATCTGTCTCTACTTTACGCCTGCAAATGATAGAGACAGCGTTATGATATATATGTTTTAAGATTTGGACTTAAAATCGTCAGTCATCGACCGGGAAGTATAGAAAAGTTACTTACATTAAATGAATTTAACATATAACAGTGAATTTGTGCATTTTGATGGATTTTAACCCCTCTTTTGTTCATTTAAAATGTATCCTGAGATAGGTTAGGTACTTATCCGTGTGTCAAGACAGGTATTTTACGAATAAAGTCGAAAGGACATTAACATTAGCTAATTGGGTTGATTTCAGTTAATAATTTCCCAATTAGGTACATCTGATGATCTGAACTTGACACTTTTTCAAATCCGAAGATTGACTAACTTTATCTGATCCCACTGACTTAAGTTGTTCATTCAAAAGAGGGGTCATGTAGTAATGGTGATGATACTCGTAAAATGCACATTCACGTATCACAACAAGAAACATGCAGCACGATGCGCCGCTGTCGTAGGTTTAAAGCTCGATCTCCCTTACTAGACGTATTGAAGGTTGTGCATACTTTTATAAAAAGTAGAGTACGAAAAATTTACTACATGGATAGACGAATAGGACACTAAGCGAATAACCTGTGCGTGATGTATCGCGAGTCCGATCCCCGCGTAGGACAAGTATTTTTCCGATCAACAGATGCTTGTTCCGAGTCTGGGTGTGAATTAAATGTCTGTGAAACCCCCTGCGATACAAGGATTCAAATACTTAGGGCGGGAGTTTTTTTTAACAAAAAAAACTCCCGCTGTCGGTGTCGGTGTAATTTTTTACGCCAAAACCTGTGGTCTATATATTTGTTAGTCGTATTGTGGTCTCTGCTATTTTTGTTGTGCTGTAGCTTGAGGTTCCGAGTATTGTGACCATGTTGTAACATTCGTAAAATTTGAGAATCATTTAATACTTAATTTTATGATTTATGCTAGCATTTTGTTCTTTTTTGTAGAGTTCTCTGTGATGTCACATCGTTTTTTTAAGTCATCAAAATGTAAATTCGAAACTGTAACGTTGGACCTATTTGTACTTTTAATTTAGGAAGTCAAATAAATTAACTACAAATCCTTCTAATAAACAAACTTTAATAATTAAGTAATTGGCACAAAAAAAAATATTCTGCACATTTCTCTCCATCTGTTTTATTTAGGAAAAGCAGCTAAAGTATTAAAACAATCTTGAATCCCGCAACGAATTTAATTAGACGGAATTTTAGCGTGGCAACACAATTTATAATATTTCGTTGGAACTGAGATTTCTTTTTAATTAGAGCTGGAAACCCTCGGATCTTGAATTTCAAATGTTATTTCCATTTTGTGAATAGCTATACAAACTTTTTGTAGGTTATGTTGTATTGATACTTGGAAATATTTGTACTTTTTATTTCCTGATATTAAAATAAATCCTACAAATATTAAAAAACTGAAGAGCGAACTCCTGGACTTGCATTATTTCTTAAATTCATTATATAAAACGTCACTTAATGCATCTGGCTGTATAACGTTAAGCTATGACTACGGGAAAAACATGGATAAAACCACAGGGCTAAGCTAGTACTTCTATAAAAATATGCACAGTCTCCAATACCCATTAGTTTCCTATCTAAATACTTAGAAACATGGAATAACATGTAAGTAACGAAAGGACAGTTTAGTTCTAAGTACTTAAAAATAGGCACAGATAAAAAATATATTAAAATCTAAACCATAGACTAGTTGCCGTAGACATATTTTTTTGTTTTACAAAAATATTAGAAGACTTGTTTTGTGCCAATGGAAATCTTTTATTTTTTTAGATGGTTGGAAAATTCTGAATAAAATGTTGTCGTGGCCTAATATTTCAATGATCGAATTTAATGTGCTTGTCGTGGGTTCAAACCCAGACCAGTAATAATAATTATTAAAATATATGTATATTTTGATAAATACGACTAACTTAATTACCTACAGTAATATTGACCTTAAACTCCACTGACGTTAAAGAGAAGTAAAATAAAATTTAAAAAGTGTTTCTTTTAAAAGCAACACTTAAACAAGTGACTTAACTCCAGAAATTAGATCTTAAATAACGAAACAAAGGCGAGAACTCAATTCTAACAAAAAGCTAAAACCCTGTTCTCATTTACCCGACGTGATAGACCTTTGACGTCAATTACTTGTATAAATAGAAGCCACGTGACTGCTGCGGACGGGCCTTACGAGCTTCGGCAATAACGCAAAGTTAAATTAGGTATGAACCGTGTGATTGAAAGAATGGGGACTCGAATTACAGAAACTTTTATTTGAATTATACAATACGCTGGGTGCAGGCCGCTTCCGACGGGTTTTTCTTGATTTTTTTGGGAGAAGCCTGTCCTTTAGTGGGTGTACTTTGCCTGTAATGATTATGATGAAGATAGAAAACGTGGTTAAATAAACTTTGGTGGTATTTTAAATACCGCTTCCTTGAGTGAAAATAAACGACTGTCTGAGATAGATTAGGTATAAAAACGTCCTAAAAATAAATGAACGTTTGATGCAAAATTGTGACTATTGAATCAAATTTTAATTTGAAATATAATTTCTTTTTTGATTTACAATAGCTTTCGAATACTAGTAAGTTCAAATATTATCGGCTTAGCATACAAAACTTATCTTGTTAAAAGAACTATGTTTCTATTTAATCTACAGCTCTCTGGATAATTTTGTACCTACCATGAATAGAATCAACATGGACGCGGACGGAGCCATAGGAAAACTAATTCACAAAACTCCCCCACTGTCATGAACAATACGGGACACTATTAATTTAATTGCTGCATTTCAAACTGAACTAAACAAAGAGTCAACAATAAAAAGTTCAAAGCATTGCTCGTTTGAAATGAATAGTTTTAATATAGAGTCATTTTAGTTAACAAGACTTGCTTGTATCTTTACAGGTATATACGAACCACAACTATAATAAATACCATAAATACTTTATACAATCAAATAAAAACAAAAATAAATCTTGTTTTCAATAATTACAAAAATAACTCCTGGCAATCGAGTAATAATTTAAAATGGGATGAAAAACATCGGTAATGAGCTCCATTCATCAATTGGTTGAAGTAATGAAGTACATTGTCGACAAATAAGACCAACCGCTGTGCAATTTGATGGCAGACACAACGGGGGGCATTTATAGCTTGTATTACTTGTCAAATAACATAGAGATCTGTCGCCACGTCTTATAGACTGTTGAAAGAATTGATAGCCTAGTGTTATGACCGTTGGACAGCCAAATCAGAGTATTTTTGAATTCATATGCTACAAATTGATCACTTGCTTAAATCGCTAAAGAAAATTTCGCGAGGAAATCAGCACACCTGAAAAATTTTGAATGGTGTGGGTTGCCACGGTGGCTGATGCAACCTTTAGAAGTTTGCTACAGCCGTTGGAAGGATAACTTTGTTGATTTATCGGAATAAGGACTTTTATACATAAGGAAAAGTAAGTCACGTTTCTTTAGGTATAAAAGACCTTACATGAAATACATTTTCTGTTTTTACCCGAAGCAATCAAAGTCTAAATGATAATATTGATTTCGTCAGAAATGAATAAAAAAATTTAGACACGTAAACATGCACCAGGTAAAAGGCTTTGAAGACAAATAAGATTTTCATTGGCACAAAACTTTAAAAACAATTTTCGTAATTCCAAAAGTCATAGAAAGTGTCGCATAGAAAAATATAATTAGTATTCTAATAGTAACATGTAGTTTTACATATATATATATACCTTACACGCTATATAGACAAGCGCATTATTATGAATATTATAATACTGACTTTACCACAAAATATATAAATAAAGAAGTACTAATTCGTACAGACAAACTGACATTCTAGAAACACGTCTACGTATTTCGGTTTTTTAATAAAAATAATATTTTTATTCATATGAATGATACCTACTGGCTAAAATAGACTTTACTTGATTTTATATATTATCATGTCATAATGCAGACAAAACACTTTCAAAAATTTGAATTTAGAAACAAAAAAGATTATATACGCTTGTCGAGATTGTAACCATTTTTAAAGGACTATATGAAGTAGTACTTCTATACTTCTTTATTTTGTGTCACACGCTAACTATCGAAAATTCTCATTTAAATTACTGAAACATCTCAATAGTTTTCGAGTAATCTTAAATATTCTAAAAATCGAAATCCAGTTTTCTTTGCATTGACACACAACAATTATACTTGTAGCCTTACTATGAAACTCTTAAAGAATGACTCTTGCAGTTGTAAGAGTGAAACGCAACTATGCGTAATATATTGCCATCTTCCTTCCACAGTAGTAATAGAACTGTTTTAAGAGATCATAGTACAGGCACTGGATTAAGATCTTACAGAAACAGCGAAACAACAATTTAGTTACATATATACAAAAGTACGAAGAAATTCTACATTTACATACAAATAACACGTTCAATGTTCATGACAATGCCATTAAATGTTAATGAAGTAAACAAACTATCGATAAAAACACATCACTGTTTGATCGATTAATTGCCAGCATGAAGAATAAAAAACATTTTACGACAGAATCATTTAAACATAGTAAGAATACGTTTATTTTACAGCACTCTATTCAGGCCACGGACTGCATTTATTTAAACAAAGAATTTCTGTTAAAAGTAAAATAAAATGTATTTTCGTGTAGGTATACTTTAATGTTCGCGTACACAAAAAAGATTTTTTAATGGATAGTAGCCAATCCCGTGTTCAAAATACTAGCAATTCTTTGCCATTTAGTAAAAAAAAATGGCAGGCATCATTTTTAAAATGTCGCCCATGGCTATCGTTCGAAAGCAAATTTCATTAAGACATTAAATGAAATTGTATCAGCAAAGATATTTATTACAAAAATGAATATTTTTGACCTGGATACAAAAACCTGTACTGTGAACTTTCAAAGTTATATTGTACTGTGTAAGTGAGACGAAGCTCTACAAAACGTATAGCAGCCTCTCTTTTCCACAAACAGTAACAGTTCCATTTTTACAGTTCGCAGTATTTGTGCCGGGATTTCAAACGCAAAACTTTTAATCTCTCCGTTGACAGCCCAATTAACCTTTTTCGTGACAAGTTTCCAACAGAATTTGTACAGAAATGAGTCGTTTCGAGCCGTTGCCTAACAAGACCTGGATATAAAATGTTCTAATTGTTCATTCGATTTATCATTGTTAGCTTTGGCGTATTGGTTACATTAGCGCGTGTAAATGGATCCATTAGAAAATGAACCGCAAAGACGGACAGTTTACTGGGCTAGGCTGCGGTTGTTGTATCATTATGTTATGTCAACATTTTAGGTTGTGTCTTTAACTAGCCTTCTGCTGTAATTGCGTCCAATCTTTCCGTTTTGTCTTATCTGTTTTTTCCAGAAACTCAATGTCTTGTCTTGTCAAACTAGTCAAAATTTAAGGGCTGTGTAAAACTAGTTTTCACAATGAATGACTGTCAACTATATGTATGTCAGTCAGAACCAATGTTTAAACGTATTTTCCCGATCATTAATTTCCAATTAATACAAATTTTCCTTCAAATTCTATAGGTACATGACGGAATCCCGTACTAAACTTCCCATTTTTAAATACGCCATCAATTTACACCAGGATCTCAAACAATTGAACAAATATCTTTGCCAGTTCATTATAAAGTTGTCAGTGACGATACCTACTTACTACTTCAACAACAGCGCTGTTCTCTCTTAAGTAATTACTTGGATCACAAGTTGAAAGCAAACAAGCGCACTAATGGAAAATACTCATTATATTAACGATATTATCTATTTCGTATGTGAATGTACAGTTAGCAACGGCGTTGGAGATAATTAGATTTGTGACAACTGGCCTGTGTCTGGTCTGTGGATGAGAGAGAATGCTCTACGTCATGTAGAGTACTGTCATGCTTCTACAACTGTTAGAATATCATTTTAGGTTGAGTTGGATCACCACATGTCGTGAAGGAAGGATCTTGGGGCACACAACCTCTTATAGCAAAACTGTTGCGGGTGTGAAAGAGAGATGGCATACTACGCGATATAGAGCAGTGTCTCACTCCCACAACTGCCAGTCATATTTTAAGAGTTGGTAGGTACCCATTTTTTTCCTTAGCCTGTAGTGTCCTACAGCTAGGCAAAGGTCTTCCCTAAGTCCTTCATGTCATGCGCTACTTGAAACCAGTCCACGCAGTGTACGTTTAATTCATCCCGCCACCGCTTTCTGGGCCGGCCTCGGCGGCGCCGTCCATCTGTTGGCTCCCATTGTGTGGTGACCTTTTTGGTGCCCTTCACAAAATATACCTCGTTTTGGCTTTTATGATTTGGGATATCGTTAATTTGTCTAGGCTTTTGCTATTTTTTTTTACATTTGCAAACTGTACATTGAATACATACAAAACAATGTTAGTTTCCTTTGTAATGTACACCGAGAAACGAAAGTGTAAAATTAATTTCGTTCCAAGGTTAGCGGTCTGCCGCGAGCGATATGCCTTTGTTTTACACTTTTTACTTTTTGCTGGATTCTTCAAATATTTTGGAGAAAATACTAAACGGACAGTAAGATTTTTATTTGAAAACAGCTCCTGGTTTTCGTTTTAAATGCCGTCCAGATTTGATCAAAGTGTAAGAAATTTTTCTTTGAGTAAAGGAAAACTGTAGCAAATGTGCTGTAGGTTTTTGAAATGTTTGTTATACAGGGTAAAATGTTTGTGAGTTCCAGCCTACTTTGATATTCAAATCTACGTGAAAACTTTGCAAGGAAAACAAAGAAATATACTTATATCCTTTTCTCCATTTGAAGTATTATGGAATATTTAACTTCGCAAGAAAAATGAGATAAACTTTAGTAAAATATTTCTCAAGAAACAAAAAAAAAATTGACTTTCATATTATTTAAACATAAAAACAGTATTTGGATATGATAGAGTACAATAGCGTTCTTCGTACTAGGTAAAGCGCTTACTATGAAGTCTTAAAGCAAAACTTTTTACTTTTATAAGAGTGAGATACCACTATGCACATTGTAGTGCGCTGTCTCTCTTTCACACTCGCAGCAGTCCCGCTTTAAGAGTCCATAGTACTGGCACTAGTTTTAATTTATCAATACTGAATACAACATTTATTTTTATGTTAAGGTTATCTATTTTTATTGTAAAAAGGTTTTAAGGTACAAGTTTTGGTTTTCTACTAGGATTTGTACTATGTGGTATATGCAGGTCACTATTTAGTATATTTATTAAAAACATGATCGAATTGAAACACTAAAATGAAGACTGGAGTAATATAAGGATATGATTAATATTACACATTCAAAATCGTATTAACTACTTACATTTATATAACACTTACATTAGAATAGGTTTTCCACAAAATAATAATTATATTTTAATACACAAAATGGATGAAAACTAAATTGTCTTTGACGTGTCTAAAATAAATCTGCCCGCCAATATGAAATCTATTCGAAATTTGAAAATTATCGAAATAGTTTTCGTGAAATAAGGTTACAAGGTTTAAACCTCATTGGTATTCAAACTCTATTCAAAGTATTTATTCCAAGAACCATCTTGATTAGAAAATTACCAACGTTAATGAAATAGTATTATTACATAATATACATTTACATTTGACTTATCTGACGTCAATAATAAATAGCTTCGACATAAGTCCGAACAAAGAATGGCGGGCAAATATATATCGAGTTACGAAATAATGAAGAATCCTTGTTATAAGAATTAATGGATGGAATACAATAAATCTGAGCTGATTTATAAGAGTTTCTCGAATGAAATGAATACGAGAGGTCTGTTCACAAATATATCGACGTAACCTAACTTTAAGCAGATTTTCTTACTAAAATAAGAATGTATTTTGAAAAAATCATCGCTGTTTGAAGAACCCTCACGTTCCCAACTTTTTTATTTTCTACGAAGATTATTTTCCCTGATATACTTGACGTAAACGATTGAGGAAAAAACAGCTATTTGTGGTACAATAAGCGTTTGTGAAAGTTAAATCTAATTATGTGGGACGATGTAGAACAATAGCGACAGAATTTGTGAACGAAATAAAAAATAAATATCTTTTATGAACCGACTACGTTAAGAAAATCATCGAAATATAATTACAGTTTACGTTTTACAAAAAAAAGGTTATCTGCAGAAAAGTAAAAAAAAATGTTGATGAAAACCTGCCAGTAACATTCTTTTTTTTTCAGTATCAATTGTGAAAAGAATATATTTATAAACTTTACCCTTCGTTTTACGTAATAGAAGAAAAAGAAATACAAGGCTATTAAAGAGCATTGAAATAAAAACCGGAGTAGTTTTTCAATTGAGTACGCATTCAGTCGAGAAACTGGAATAAATAGCCATAAAAATCCAATAACAAGCTTCCAATAGCAAGTAGTTCAGTTTTCATTGCTTCAGCGAATGATAAAGAAAATAAAATTAGTCTTATTACCAGTCAAACGTTTACTACAAAATGGTGTAGCTTTATAACAGTTAATATTTAGGTGTAATTTTTCTTTCGCTATAAAAACAGTTAGAAAATGACAAAACCCACCATTTTGTACAGAAAAACCAAAACGTCCATAGTTCAAAAGATCCTATACATTTAGTCAAGAAGTTTTCCAAAAGTACCAGGCGTTCAGAAGTTTACAGGACGTGTAGATTCTCGCAAGATTTCGATTTCGAGATGTCGTTGATACAAATTTTCTGTAGCAACTCCCTTGCGATACTAAGAGAAATATGCGTTCGGGAACTGGCCAGTTTTGACGGCTTCGCTTCCTAAAACAAAAAAAAAACTCTGAATACGCAATTCAAAATTCTTGTGACAAAGGAAGAAATAAATTCCACCGTTTGATCAAAAGTTTCGGTATCATTTACCTAAGCCCTTTCATCTTTTTGTCAATAATTACCAAATACAGTCGCTTTCTTGTAACAAACGTTAAATATCTCAGAAAGGAATGTCTTAGGCCGGAGACTGTATTACTTGTTCCTTCAAACCGTTTAAAGCTCGATTGATGATCCTTCAAATCAAACTGTCAAACTAACAAAATGTACCACATTGCAAAAAGAATAACACCTTTGTCATTTTTTACGATATTCAGCAGCGTCAAACTAAATAGTTGACAAGTCATTCAACTTCAGTAAACCATCAAAGATGTTTGAGCCAAGCCAAAAACTTCGAGTTTTAGTCAAACATTTTTGATCATGTTGGAGGGCTTAAAGAATTCCGCATCATTTTTTCCGTTCCTTGTTTTATCTCGAACAAATAATATACATCTTTCATTACTTGAGCACGGAATGCTTGGAAAGCTAATGTTCGCATTTGCGATTCAAGAACTGAATTATTTGTGTTTTCATTATCAGTTCCTTTGTTCTCGTATTTCAATTGAGACTTCATTATTTATAAGTTGGATATAAAATTACAAAAAATCGACTGAATTATTGAGTTACAGGGTGTTTTTATTTTGTGAATCTTTTTTCTTTCACTTTCGAGTTTATTGTGTTACTTATATAATAGCAGTAGCGATCACTCAATATTCGCAACCCTTATGATGTACAAATTGCGCAGTCAATGAAGACACATTCCACGAATTTCTAGTCAATCGAGTTGCGGGGATCGTTTGTTTTTTTTTTCTTTTAATTAGTATGTTTATAGTTGTGTGTGACGTGCCCTCACAGATAAAATAAAACAGTACTTGACCTAATAAAAATAAAAATAGTCTTTCAGATAGATTAAAAAAAATGATTGACATTTTTCTTTTCTTTTATTGCGATTAATTGAAGAACGGGCGATGGTATTTGATAAGAACATGTGGAAGAAGAAGACATGCTGCGCCGACCCTAAATAATAATTGGGATAGGGGCAGGGCTATGACGTCATTGCCACACAACTATTGTACTCTGATGGATGTATTTCACATTTTTATCGTGTAATCAATTGTTGAATAAAATAAATCTATACCTGTTTTCCAACCTTCTTGGCCTGCTTCTTATCCCTGCTCTCCTTCAGTCTGATCTGTTTGAGGATGCCGACAAGCAGCTCGTCCACATTGTGCTGTATCCCCGACGACGTCTCTATGAACTTGCAGTCTCTAGATGTGGCTAGTCCTTTGCCCTCTGTACCAAAAAAGAATAGAGACAAATGTAGAATGTTGTAGGATATCGCTTCGGATAGAATGTGGTTATCAGTTGTTGTAAAATGTAGAGTGTCTGTTAAATAAAGACGCATTGAATTAAAATTGGTCATTTGAATCATCAGCTATTTCACGATCGGCAAAAATATTTGCAGAACAAAGCAATTGTAAAATACTTAATTTGCTTAATAATGCTAGTCTTTACTAATACAGCAACAAATGGACAATTTGTGTTCCTTTACTATTGCATAGATACGAGTAAGAGCCAGCGCAGATGGAAGAAAGATTTGCATCTGTCTTCAAAAAAATAAATAAATCAATTTTGTCTACTACAACGTAGGGTTGATTGGCGATGTGTCGTCGACGAAACAGCTTTTTTTATACTTGGAAGATAGTAGTTAAGACTGCCTTGGCATAGTTTTGTTGCCAGTAAGCGCTGTCTTTAAAACAGATATAGTTTTCTGACTTCAAGATATAACTACAATACAATTTTAGGAAAATCCAAAGAATCTTACCATTAGTTGACACCTGCCTAGCTCTGGCCAGATCAGCCTTATTGCCGACCAGGACAACAGTCCTTTCCACAGTGAACTGTTCCCTCGCAAGATACGCCAGCAGTTCTGCTGAGCGCGTGAACGAACTCTTCGCGACGACCGAGTAGACCACCACGCATGCATGAGGCTCGTATGTTGATAAGCAATTCTCGACCTAAGGACAAAAGAGGTAGAATCGCTTTTTAGAAAACAGATATTGGTTAAGAGAGCTCATGTGGGCACACATGAAGCTTGTGTGTCGATAACCAGTTCTCAACCTAAGGTGAACAGAAATAGAGTCGTTATTGAAGGAGAATGTACTTGACAAAAGAGAAGTTCAACTGGTGACAAGCTATTATAGACCTAGGCTTGGTTGTTATAGGGTTGTTTATTGTGGAGCAAGTAATTTTAAATCTTTATTGGTAAAATAATGACTGATATTGCGGCGTAGAAAATATAAGATTGAAAAATATCAAAGTAAAAATTGAAATTCTCGGCAAGAGACAGTTTTTAAACTATTCTCAGTAATGGAATATTAAATGTTATGTAACATTTTAGTTCTCAAAGAAGCTTTTCGCTAGAATTTTACAGGTAAAGTAAATTGCTTGAGAGTAGTACGCTTTGGTGGAGTTTCCAGTTGCTAGGAAATGTAAGAGGGTTTTATGTGTATTAGAATGCATTACTCCACGTTTAATATATGAGAATGCTCTTCAGTAAGATTGTTGCCGTTGTAGGAAAGAAATGCTGTTATGCGTACAGTCACGAGCAAATACATGTATACACGACCAAGGAATTGAAGTTTAAGTCGTAGTGAAATCATTTATGAAATCGTGCAATTTTCTTTTACATTAAACATTTTAAGCGTAGCTTACAATATCGTAAATACATCCATAACAGCATCAGAAATTTCGCTTAAGAAATCTACTGCAATTGTTTGGTCATGTATACATGTTTTTTTGATCGTGACTGTACATGATGCGGAAATGAGACGACGCTCTACATTTAGAGCGCTGTCTCATTTCCACAATAACACACCAGTCTTACTTTAGAAGCTTACAGAACACACACCAGTTTTTACATTATTTCCCTGAGCCACTGGTGCTAGATGGTATTCTTTGGTTATCATTATAGATCCTTGCTTACAAGAATTCTAATAATGGGCGGACATGTTTGACGGACTTGTTTTTTTTAAATACTTACTAATATACTAACTAAGCAAAATTATTAATTAAATTTATATATTAATTAGCACGAACTTAAAAATAAAATCTCGTACTTAACTGACTTTTAGTATGGTTGTATTAAGTTTGTATCAGCCCTCATGCATATCAGATTATTATTTAATACTCAAAGCGTAACTCACCGACATTTCAGCACTGGGATGATCAATAAATATCATCTCCGATTCTTCACCATCGAGAAGCACTGACACTGACTTCTCTCCGAATTCGTCATCTGTAACAAATTTCTAGATCACTATAAAGTTTTTATATATTTTTGGGAAACCTGCCACTACTTCTGGAATTGTGTGGAAGAGAGACGCTGCTCTACAGCGTATAGCGCCATCTTCTTTCCACAACTGCGTGATTTACTTTCAGGAGTGGTGGTAGGTTCCATAGGGTAACAGGATAATAATTTGGTTGACACAATAATGGATGAGGTCTAAGGTTTAAACTTACACGATAGGACACCAGTACTTGATACCCGTCGAATTTAATTAAATATTAATAACACAATGAATAAACTAAAATTTGAGACAGGACTCGAAACTACGCCTCCTGGTTTAACGCGCTAGTCGCTTTACCAACTAAGCTACCGAGATCACTGCACGAGAGTTTGAATTTGTTCATTGCATTTTGTTACGTCACTTTTTATTTCTGTCGTATGAAGAGTAAAATTGTCGGGTATCAGCTTATGCTGGTCGTCTATTCAAAGGGCTTTATTCGACAACATAAATCAGACTACTAAATAATATAAGGAATCATTGGTTATGAATTCAACGTTTAGAGCTAATTAATTTTATTACTAGTTAAGTTTTTCTTAATGTATCTACTTAAAAGTGTTTTGATGAGATTTTTAGGGTTTTTTATTAACATTGCAAAGCAAATAAACTACAGTTCCTCTTTAAAAATCAACGGTTTTACAGCACAAACTTTATCCATAAAGTATTGTAACATAACTTAGAACTGATTATGAGATTTTAAATACACCGTACATTCAAAATATGGTGCCAGGATACAAACAACTTTGGATAGCCTTTGTGCTAGTTGCTTTAACATACTGCTAAGAAGAAGAAGGTAGAGATAACCTAAGCGAAAGCTTGAAAAGCTGATGTCACAAGCGAAATTTTACACTGCGAAATAGGTTGTGTATATGTAAAGCCACTTGAACACCAATTTTACTACGGTATGGTACAGATTGCTGTCCTTAACATTTTATATAAGAGTGAAAATACAAACTATTAATTTAAATGCTAACAATAAGCAGATAAACGTAAGCACACTTAGACGGAACATTGCAGTGATAGATCATTAGACAACCAAATCAGATCTTTTCTAAAAAAAAACAAATGCCTACAGCCGCGGGGTACGTAACAGCGATAGGGCTGTCCACCTAAAGCATTATAACTACATTAAAAACACACCGTCTGCTCGTCACTGCGACACGCTTGCGACTGTATCTTGCCGTAGTGTACGTATCACTCGTTGCGCCCATTTGTATAAAGACTCAATACTGTTTACTGTAGTTGAAGACATAATGACAGGCCTGTTGGTCTAGAGGTTAGTGGCCCTGACTACTATACCAGAGGTCGTGGGTTCGATCCCCACCCAGGACAAAGGTTTGTGCGATGAGCACGATCATATTTTGTCCTGTGTCTAGGTGTAATTTATCTATAGTATGTCTATGTATTTAGAAGTATATAAGTATGTTTATCAGTTGTCTAGTACTCATAATACAAGCTCTGCTCAGCTTGAGACTAGATGGCGTTGTATGGGAGTCGTGGAATATTTATTTATTTATTACTAAAAAAGGGATTCATTTCTAAATTTAACTACAGTTCTATAATAACAGGACTTCAGGTGAGCGACCCTTTAGGTGATCATACGGCTTCATAAAGCCCTTTCAGACTACTTAACCAGGTGCAAACAAATATTAAACTTTCACGTTTCATTAAACGTCGTATTGTAAATTTTTGATGCTACTATTAGTCGTGAAATCTATCAATAGTTTTAATGATATAGTTGTAACATATTTACTAATTTTAAATGTCGTGGATTACTCACTGACTATACTATCTACTTTTGAAACGTATGCAACAACGAATTTGCCTTAAAAACAATTTATGCTTTAAATTAATGTAATTTTTGTCAGCTATATAGCTGCAACTATGAGTTATTAAAAAAAAACGAATCCGGCACTTTTTTAAATCTTCATGTCGAGGCTGGTTTCACAGACATTCAATTCTTATGCACAAAGACACCCAGACTCACAACAAGTATTTTTATATGCGTGAAAAGTATAAAGTGTGTGAAGCCCCTCTTATATTCCTACTACCGCTTAATAACTGGCACAGTTAAAACGAACTCTATACGGCTTCCTTAGTTAACTCACTGTACCTGATTTAATATAATTATTACGACTGGTAGTTCAACACAGTAAAAAAACCACATATCGACCGATTGACAACCTTCACCTTTTTGGAGTCGGTCAAAAACAAGTAAAAATACTTTATAAATTGGAAATACGAATACCAAGTGAGCATTTAAAAATCCTGACCAAAAATTATAAAGCTGAAGAGTTTAAAATATAAAATACGAAAAAATGGAAAAGCGCTGAAATTTTGTTAACAGACTGCCGTGTATTTTTTCTTTTTAAATTAAATGGTCAATTAAACTTTACTTTACTTTAAATCATACATACTCCATATTTATTCCGCTTTTTGTATTAGAGGATAAATATTAATCCTCCTTTTAACAGTTTACAACTTAAATAATATAAAAAATACTTCTCCGATATAACATGTCTAACCGAAATAAAATACATCATCCTTTTCACAATTATTACCATCCGTAATCATACCATGATAACATACATTACATGTATACAAAATAGAATTATGATAAAAACAAAAGTAGTTATTACGCTAGTCCAGGGTATAAGCTAACTGATTGTTGGACTCGTCGGGGAGGATCTGGAAGTAAAGGCTCAACCAGTTTCCCAGGCCCCTCTCCACTAGGGCGATGCCGGTGTGACAATGGGGGTTTTTGGTAGGTATACTGGGAGCCTCTTAGCTCCAGGGGAGTCCTACATACTCCTCCGAGTTGGAGGGGATGGGTAATGCATTTTCCCCCAGCGGAAAAATCAGCTAATTCCATACCTAAAACCCACTATGTTCTTCCTGGAACCCCTTGGGTGCCGGGGTCGTGGCAACTCTCAAAAACATCTCCGGCTAACTTCATACCTAATTTCATCAAAATGTATCCAACCGTTGGAACGTAAAAGAGTAACAAACATCCATACATCTCTACAATCCAGTTTACAATATTAGTGAGATATTTTCAGACTAAATGTGCTTCACCTAATTGGATAAAAATGTCCAAGAAGGTTGTCGTCTTTTCGCAAAGTGCCCTAACAAGGGTATGGACTCTAAACAGGGATAATATATTGTATCGAACGAATAACGAAGAATAAAGCAGACATATGGCTGTGCCCTGAAAGAATAACCTTAGAAGATTGAATTTATTTCGGTTTTTGTACCGGACCTTATACTGAGATATCTATTGGAACTATTGTATTTTGTAATAAATAAATGAATATTTCTCAACATTCAAACAACGCCATCTAGTCTCATGTTAAGCATACTAAGTAGCTTGTATTATGAGTACTAGACAACTGGGTGGGGACCGAACCCATGACCATCGGTGTAGCAGCCAGGGCCACTAACCACTAGATCTACAGGTCAGCCAAATTAAGGTAGGACTTTTGTCGTTGTGGGACGAAGTCAGCGCATTATACTACGTGTAGTTAGTGCGTGTAGTTATTCAAGAACTTAGTGTAAAAGGTTGCTTTTAAAACTACAAAGCATTTTGATTACAATATCAAAGCATTTTTGTATGCGGAAGCCGGATGACAGAGTGCTCACTGAAATCAATAACAAAAGCTACTTAAAATACACATGCAAAGGGTTCAAATTACAATTACTATTCTTGTTGAATGTTGCCACTGATCAGAATAGCATTACTTGGGAAACTATTTTATAGTTTGTAAAAATCTAAGTTGCGATTAAAGCTATCATTCGATTTTTCTATAACTGATATGAAAATACATTTATTTTCTGATTCAATAAAACTTATTAAATGGAAAAACATTTGCTGTACAGAAACAAGTAGGGATCCGTTTAAAGGTTCCAAAATTTAATATCTTTCGTTCTTATCTCTATCTATACCAATATCAAAACACATGAAAACCAAATACAACAAATATTAGTTCCTAAACAACAACACTGTCTTCGAAGTTTATCGGTAATCCCGACAAGTTTCGGACTCCGGTCAATAACCCCGATTGAGTTCGAAACTTGTCAAACATCACTTTGATCCCTAGAGACAACACAGTTTACACTCTTGAACCGATCGTCCACTACCGGCAAGAATGACTGGAAAACTTGGAACCTACCTTAGAAATGACAAAGGAGTTTCTAAAACAAGCCATTTACTAATAAATAACAATTAAGTCACAATAGTATACAAAAACGACACATAACTAGGTGATCTTTTAAAGTGAATATCTGTTTCAATCATTGATATATAAAAAAGGGTTTTCTTAATATATCAATTGTTTCAATATTTAATTTTACAGTGACAAAGATACCATGACTCTTAAGAGAGACATTTTGATATACGTCGTTCTTGCATACATCTGTCAAAGCTACCTGTAAAAAATCAGTTCAAGACTAAAAACTGCGATATCTCTTATTGAATACTCAATTATATTTATAACATATTAAAACACAGGGGGTTCCACAAAACAACAACGTTCACAACCGGGTGTAAAGGCGGTGACACACAGGGACACACAGACTTACCGCGTTTGACTGCACCCAACGCAAGCCGCAAAAAGAATTTATGTTATTTACAGGAAAGAGCAGCCCGTGCTTATGCTAATGCTATTTGCTATAGTTTTGATGAGAGCAGATTATTTTGGAACATACTGTATTGTTTATATAGGATAATAATATAAATCTCGCAAGAATCAAAAAGCCTTTCGTACAAACATGAGGTTAGATAAGTATTTTCTTTAGTAGTATTGTATTTTGTCTTTTCCATATTTGTGTAGCAGTATCGGTAAAACATGTTGGTTCAAACTTAAATATTTTAGACCTCATAATATTACGCATCAAAACAATGAATTTTATGTAGGTACACATGTTTTCGCAAATAAAAGATATTTGTATTTGTTTTCGTAAGTGTCCGTCCGAAGACTTTTGCCTCGATTAAAGTCGCAGGGTATTGAATATTTTCGTTGCTAGTACGAAAAACCTAAAGTCAATTCGTATTTTCTACCTACTTGCAGTTTTGTTTTATACAAATACAGCTAATTTAAATACACGTTAAAGGCACAGTACCAATTATTATTATCTTATCGTCATCAATATATAAATAAATTAGTAATTCTTTTTTCTCATCTACATTATAATAAAAATGGTAACTTTTCCTCTTCCTAACTTCAGTCCTATGAGAATGATGTCAGCTTAGCGGGACTTATCACAAGTCTTGCCTAAGCCCCAGTCTGAAACGCTCGCACTAATCTAGAATAATCCAGGAAATATTCCTGGCTTTATACGCTTTTCTGAGGAACTTATTTGAATAATGAAGAAAATAATTAAGAATTTTTTTTTGTTACGATAAAAAATGCTGAGTAACGAAATTAACGTACTTAGATCCGTGAATGGATGCAGTTAAGTTTCTTAAATAAAATTGTTTAATTCAATACACATAATTTAAAAAAAAAAGAAGGAGCTATATTTAAACAATTTTTTTTAAAACATGACCGGGCTATTTTATCTATTATTTCTGTCAACTAAATTATCTTTATTAGTCTTTCTATGCCATCAAATTTTCTAAAACTAAATTCAGAATGGTATCTATAATAAAATCTAATTCAATCTTGCTCACTAAAGCAGAAGATAATTTTCTATACCCGAAAATCTTATTTGATACCAAAAGGCAAAGGGTAGAATTTATTAGAATTCAATATCACTGGCTATTCAATTAGTTTTCGCTATTTCTATTTTATTTATAGTAGTTGTACAGAAAATCATTGCTAATAAAAGCTGGATTGAAATTAAAGTCAAGTTTCAAGGATGAATTGGAAAGCATCCCATCTATTTAAATTGGTTTGTTGAAATAAAACTTTAAACCCATTTAATTACGAGATAGGCTTAATTTAATTCTTGTGTAGATAAAGAAATGATAAGACGACTTAATTCTTTACTTAATGCCTCAAAAAATATATTTTAAAGGAAAGTTAGTGCATCGATCTCGGTATAGATGTAAAGTAAATATACCTGGTATACCTGGTAAGTAAGATATCTGTAATAAAAATAGAAAAAAATCCTTTGCCCAGCATTTGGTCCCTTTTAAATAAACAAAAAGAGTTATTTTCCAACTTCATCAGAATTTACTTAACCTGACCTCTTCTGAATGCTTGGCGAATTGCAAGATGATTGCATGCTAGATATATGTTTAGGTCTTTTTTTTTTCGATAATTTTGTTTTTCTTTCTTATCATAATAATATAAGTGGTTGACTACCAGTTCTAATAATAAATAAATAGACTAACCTAAAAGCAAACTTGTATAGGTACGTCATTTAAGTCCGCCTATATTTAAAGTGCTCTCTTTTTTTTCTTTGTCGAACTCTCATAATCTTTTTGACAATACTAACTAGTTTTAAATTTGCTATACAAAATGAATACGTCTTTGCAATTTAATTAAAATAATCGGCTCTCATCAACTACTACTAATTTAAGCTTCAACATTGCCAGCCCTCTACAATAATTACAAATTTAATTACAATCCTATAATCAATTGCAATTCACTAATTAACTAAAGTAGTTTATTAATTACTCAAATATACACTATATTATACATATTATTTGGATCAATGATTGAATAATATTATGTTGGATAAATACTGAAATATCAGGGACCACGCAATAAATTAGAAGAGAGGAATAGAGCTGAAATATTAATTTAATAAATCGTTTATTTAGTGTGTTATTGTATTATTATTATTTCGTCAATCTCAGGTCTCATGAATTAAGTCTCATACTGTCTCTTTTATTCTAAGGAGTAAAGTAATATACATATCTGTCTCTACATTATACTTGCTATTTTCTATAGTGGCAAAGACAGCGAGATACTTTAAGGCGACTTTTAAGCGTCGTTTTTTAGTACGAGTTGCGTTTTAGTATGTGGTAGATGGACAATTCATATACTATAGATTTTTACTTTTGAATTTTTTGTGTTGACTTTGATTTGTACAAATCATTTACTGCTGCTTATCACGGGCCAATGAAATCTCTACTTGAAATTGTTGTACCAAATTGATTATTGTTTTTTAAATTATAGTTTATTGACATGAAAGTCCATGCTGATTTAGTCGGAGACCCCCATCTACCATTACTTTTTAAAATCTGTACGTCGTGTAATATTCGTGGAAGTAAATTAGATATATCAGTACTTTACATTGAGAGCCGTCTCTATCCAATTATTTAAACAACACTTCTATAGTCGCTTGAAGTTTTGTAAATACACGTCATATCCGTAAAGAGATTTTTTTTTATATTCATGTTGTTACTTGTCATCTCGAAATAAAAATATAAAAAAATATCATATTTTGGGTGTAGAACCCAAAATACACGTAGGTACCTACTTGTTTAAAAAAAACTGCTCTTTGCCTTGCTTGTTTGCTGAAAGGAACTTTGCAGGAAATCGAACGTACCAAAAGTTATGAGACAGTAGCCTCGAAAACATTAGGTTTACTCATTTGAATTCACCCTAAAACAATATCCATTATTATAATTCGACATAAATCTGTGAGATCCATTTAAATAAAGCGTCCCCTTTCTAATGGATGAAGAAATAAGTAATTGATTTAAAAGTTTTCCCACAATCGCTGATTTGGGTCGCGAGAAACTTTCTCCTGGGCAATAAAATTCCAAACTTATGGAGTTCAGAATTAAAAGCATAAATTGCTTTTCTTCAGGTTATATGTAAGTTTGTACTAACTTTTAATCTCGGCTTATGCATATTAGTGTCACGAACTTTTGAGCACCGTATAATCGCTTACATTATTACAGCTAAATATTATATTTTTTGGAGTGCTCGCTAGCTAACCAAACTACAACGTTATTAACTTAAGCCTCAATCGAAATGCAGTAACTAATAATATAAATCTAAATAAATACTCTATTATTAAAAGTTGTGGATACCAGCTAACTATTAGGCATCCGAAATTAAAAATAGGTTAACAAAAATAACTTTATCAGTCAAGAATTTAAGTTGAATTTCCCAAAGCACAATATATACATAAATATTTGTTCACATACCCATTTTTAACATAAACTCATTAAAAAACAACTAAAATAACCCTTATCAGTAGTTATAATTATTATGGTTCTCCGAAATCCATTTATTGGTATTTCTATTCCCGTATTATTAAGAGGAAACAGTATCCATTGTGCAATATCCCAGAAAACTCTGTTTTACTTTGAAACCGTGGGCAGTCGTGAATTATAGAGCAACTAACTGTTGCCTATGATTTCATCCTCACGAACACCGGTTATAGCTGACAAAACTACCCTTATCTGACGCAGTCGGTTAAAAATTAATCTAAACGTTAATCAAGGGTGTCAACTATGCCTAGCCGTTCGAGTGTGAAAGTGTAACAAACATCCATCAATGCATACTTACAAATTTTCGTATATTTAATATGAGTAGGATGATTCTGAATAATTAGAATATAATGATTGTTTGCTGTTCACATAAATCGGTTTAAACCATTTTCCAGAATTTAGTCACATGTCGTAATGTATGCTTAATTATTTGAAGTAAATTAATGTGTTCAATAAATTATAATACAACACCGAATTCATCCAAATTAGGACTTGTATACCTACATAATAATATTTTGTTACACAAGTAAGTGACGTTTCGGCACTGTTATATAGAAATCCATTGTGTGGGTATGGATTCCCACGTCACGCTACTGGGCCGCGACGTTACGTCCTCTTTGTGACGTGTGTTTTTGGGCTACGTATAAGCCTTAGAGAATAAATGCCCAATATTAGACATTCATTCATCTATTTATTCAAGATAGGGTACCTAGAAAGTTTGTTGACCTTAAAATAAAAACGCACCCCATTTCTCAATATATCATCAAACATCTGAATGGTATAAGTCACCACGCTAATCACCACTGTCCACTGAGTGTCCTAATGCATTTAAAATTGTCTTTAAAGGCCCGCGATACAAGGAGTAAATTCCTTAGCGCGGGAAACGTCTTTTTATTAAATTGCCTCACATTATTATCATTTCCATTAAAAATACAAAAGATATTTAAATTTCTACTGCACTCACACCACCAACCCCATTTCACAATACAAACCCAACTTCCAATCGCATTACCTTTAAGATTCCAAATTGACGAAGCCCCTTAAATAATACCTACTGACCGCAGTACAAATCGAAGGTAACAGAGCCATTAACCGTAATAGCTCAGTTATCGAGGACTACCAAAAGCACGCGGTACTTAACGTAATTACTGGAAGGCGACACTCCACGCGTGAGCTTCACCCACAAGTGATTAGAAACAATTTGGGTTTAGGTACTAAGTTATAATTACGATTGAAATGACTTTTTTTTACTAAGGCTTGGTAAACGAAGTGATGCAAGTTTTTGATAATGACTTTAGTCTCCAATGTGTATATACGAACCTCTATGTGATCGTATTGCGGTAGTGGATTAACACACATGCATTAATTTCTGATTTGACTGATTGAATATGATGTTTTTTACTGTCTGTCGTACTTGTAGTTTAATGAATAATATTGGATACTTATTTTTCTTTTGTGTCAAACACAAATTGACCAAAGTACGATCAATGAAACTAAAGCGTGACGCCACTTGTTCGTATAAATTTTGCGAATGCGTTACGTTACAAGCCCTCTCCTCTCCTAAACCTCCTACTAAACTCCTAAAATCTCTTAAACCTTAAATCAGCTTATTTCAAACATTTTTATTGTTCAGATAAACATAAAAATACGTGTCTAATATTTTTTAATTATCCATATAATTTGATTTTAACTTTTCGTACCCTGTCATCATCCCCATTATCTCTATATCCCTCGAAGGAAGTGATAAAGAAAGATAGCTTGTCGCTTACAACGTGTCAACTATTTGTGTTTTTACGATTTAAAAACACAGATAGTTGACATAACTAATTTATTATACTGCTGTTATTTTGTTGAGTATCAGAGACTTGTACTTGTGGGAACTTGCTTTGTACAAATTACTCTATATTACTTAATTTAGTATTCAGTCTTTACTTTTTACTTTGAACTTACAAAAAGTTTAACAACTATATAATTTCTGAGCAACATACCATACAACCTAAAAGCCACAAGCTACACAGATAAAAAATTAAGACCTTTTACCAAACAGGCCGTATAAAGTCAAGCCAAGTAACTAAATAAATGTTTAATGAACAGGCCAAGAGATTGATCGTTTGTTTTTCAAATCTAAACGATAAATAAACCGCACTTAGGGGCTCAAAGGTTTCCACAAGCCGCGAGAGGCCTAAAAAGGCCAAATAGCTGATTCGCCGCCTTTTATCAACTATAAGTGTTCAGTAAGAGGTTTCGCTAAGTGCTGTTAAGGTGTTTCTGTTCAATTATTTATGATAGAAGACTTTTTGTGGTTATCTTTTTGTGGAAAAATGCACCATTATTTTTGCTAGTCTATTAATGTTCGTTAGGCCCATTTAAACTTGAAACAGGTGATCTGGTACACCTATACGGATATGAACAGGGTATAAGCAGTATACTTGTCTATTTAGTTCGTTGGTTTGATTATGAAAAAAATACACTTATTTTTACCATCTGGCCTGGTTAAGAAAAAGCGTGGAAAAAAAAGAAAAAAAATTGACTAGCTTGTTTGATCTAGTGGTTAGTGGTCCTGACTGCTATACCGGAGCGGATTTAATACCCAGTTACCCACATATGATTGATGATTCACACATTCTGTGTCTGGGTGTAATTTATCTATAGTATGAATGTATTTAAAAATACATAAGCATGTTTATATAACACAAGTTACTCTCGCATGCCTAATTTGAGACAAGATGACGTTGTGCGAATGTTTATTTATTTATATAAATTCAACTTTTACCGAGATTGATCTCATTAGTTCATCCATTTTGCCTTACAGTATTTCTGCCTATAGCTCCAGAAAAGTTGTAATTGTATGCAGGTAAAGCTGTTTGCGAAAGCTAGTTAACAAATTAATTTTCCATATTAATACCGTCATTGCATTACAATAACATTGGGTAACGCGTCACGCGCCGCCTGCGCCTGACGTGTCAATGACAACTAGGCCTGCGTGACGTCACTATTATACTGTCATTCAACTGTTTACGCATATTTCATGCTTGTTTCATTTTGACAAACGAATACGTGATAGATATATCGATAAAGATTTACTTATTTGTCATTTAAGTGCTGTGACTGGTTGTCATTCTTTTGATTTGGCGATATATTTTTTTCACGAGATAATTCTTATTAACTTTCTTAAAAGTACCAGCATAGGTCGCTATGCTTTTTAAATTTTGCTAACTTTTAGAAATCCTGTTTGGTATTCCTCTGTCTTCGGAAAGACAAGAGACTTCAGAGATGCAAGGATTCTTTAGATGTTTAAAAATTATGGTTGATTGCAATATTTTAAGTAAGATAAATGAACTTTTAAAACACTATACATTTTTTTGCGCTGACGTGAAATTAAACACACAACCTTAACTTCACGACAAATGCGTTGCTTTTAAAATCACGTCCGTATCAACCATTTCATCTACCGCCAAAAAAAATCAAAAGAATTAATTAACAACAATAATCAAGAGCATAATAATATATTATGTACATCGTTACTGAACGATCCTAACCAAAACCACATCGCTAAAACAATATCAGACCTTCACTTTCGAATCGTTCTAATGCCCTCAACTTGTTCGTTAAATATGTACACTAAGCCGGCATCTAATATTAACAGCTTGGTGCCTCACCGCAAGGGAGACAGGTTTGTAAAGCTTATTGCGATAAATGGTTAAATTGCCACTGAAATTTACTTTAACTAGCGGTGGCTTTTGGTGTAGGTTTTTTTTTACATAATGTCGTCTAGTCTCAAAAGAAGTAGAGATTGTATTATGAGTACTAGATAACTGATAAACATACTTATGTACTTCTAAATACGAACACACTATAAATAAATTTCACTCAGATACAAAACAAAATTTATATTACGTTGATGATGATGGTATATGAATGATATCTATATATTTTCGATTTAGCACAAGGTCATTTGATTTATAACTACGAGTAGGTAGAGTTTATTCAATATATTTTAAAACTGGTAACTGGTTAATATTTTCAACCTGGCCAGGTGAAACCGAGTGTTTTAACAAGTTATATTTATAATCTTAGGTTACCTATAATCATTCACTTACAGTGCTTAATTCGAAAGATGACAAGTAACAACATAAAATTAATTCTCAACTTCAGAACCGAGATTCTTTAAACCGATAACTATAATTTATATTTTACAATAATCTCGACATATTTTATATAATTTTTCAGTTTATTTTGGGATAGAATAACATTACCAAGTTCAGATTTTTCAGTTTCAGACTTAATTATTTTATATTTAGATTTTCGCGGTTGGTACACATGATTTATTATTTTGGAAAGCAGGTTTTGACAAATGAGGTTTGACTATGATAGAAAGGTCTATCGCATGTCTACAAATACTATTACCTTTATCGCTAAGGCAAATCTAGAATCTAAGGCTTTAAAAATAAATTGTACTTAGTATTAAAAATTACAAACCATTTTTATTTTTGCTACTGTCCGTCTTATCTAAAACAAAATATCAGTTAATTAACTATGTTTATTAACTAGTCAGAAAAAATAGCAGAATAGAATCAACTAGTTCTTTTTGAAGTTCATGCTATTGCGTCATGCTTTGAGTAGGATATTCGCACATGCTGTGTTTGTAAGCGACTCCTAATTTCATGCGCTCTTTGCTATTTAGTTTTTTTTTTTTAAGTTAGGTTAGTAATGTATAGGTAGGATTGAAATAAAAGGAACTAAATTAAGAAAAATAAAAGGTAGGTACAAGAACTGCATTATATACTTCACTTGTTTTCAATAATTTATTTTTTTTATCGTATGAATAATTTGTTTTTTGATTACTAATGTTAGTATGACGAATTAATTGACTGTTTGCTTAAAATTGAGTGATTGTTTAAATTATTTTCGACAAATGCAGTATAATTTAAAAATATAATTTTAACTGGAATATAATACATGGACCAAAAAACAAACACATAAACAATATCAAATGAGATACTAGGTAGGGATTTTTATACGAGGTGGACTCAAATCAGGAACGGAATGTATAATTTTTGATTTAACGAATACTGTATCGGGAAATTAGGTAGGAAAATAGTATTAATCGTAAAGAGATATGTACAAAATATACAAACAGGAATATAGGTACTAGGTACTAGGCTCTCATAAGTTCAAGGAGGTGTATTCTAAGGAACGGACTCTACATTGCATCACTCACCGAGGCTGGCATCGTAAGTATTCATATACTCTGACGTCATAAACTGCGATACAAGAGCTGTCTTTCCAACGCCGGCGTCTCCAAGTAACACCACCCGGTATTTCGGTACCTGCGATAAAAATAAACGCATTAGAAGTGTCTATATTAAGAGTAATTGACTTAAGGATGTTAGAAATGTTTCGCATGTTTCTAGATTTTCCTCTTTTCTTGTAACTATTTGTAGATTTTTACTTATAAATGTAGCAAAGGAGTATTCATTACAAATATTCCCGTGCTACACATTGGATTATTTTTCATCGCTTGTTGGTCTAGTGAATAGTGACCCTGACTGCTATACCGGAATTTGTGGGTTCGATCTCCACCCAAGACAAATGTTTGTGTGATGAGCACTACCAATTGTTCTGTATGCATGCAACAAATCATTCAAAATCAAATAGACTCTATTTAAACGGCTCTGAAGCCTAGTGATATTAATTTCAATCCAACAAATGGATGCACGAGAATACATTGCTAGAATGACAAGCTAATCGTTACACCCGGGTTTGCTTCAATAGCTGGATTGACATGGTAATGAGTCACGCGATCCGGACTGAATGTGACATATGTATTTTTATGAATATTATGTTTATGTGAAAGGAGTGGAGTTAAGTCTTTTGTAGTTTCATACGATATTAGACCGTAGCATGTAAATTTAATAGAGTCTGAAAACATTTCTAGAATGTCAGTAAAGTAATTATATATAATAATTCATAAAAATAGCATATACACTTTCTTTTGCTGTCGTAAATTCAAAAACGCATGTAGAAAAACATAATTATAAATCCCACAAAATTACAACGGTAACACCCTTGTTTCCAAAGCCATTTTCACAATCCTTTTACATAAATAAAGAGACTTACTGTCAAACAAAAGCAAAACTACTCCACAAAAGGACTTTGTGAACACAATTAATTTTAAATGAACCTATTAGTGACCACCCTTACGAGACCTCCCCCCTTCCACTCCACTCCTTCCCCCTTCTTGCCTTACACTCAAAGAGACAAACTTTCTACGTGTTAAAAAGTCTTCTTAAAAAGAAAAAAAGGTAATTTTCATCCAATATAAATTTAAATTAGCTTCCCACTAACAGTGTACCTGGTAATGAAATTTGAACTCTAAATCTACGGATTAAGGTTGAAATTTGTTTGAAAAAGAAAGGTATCTTGTTATTGAATTTAGGTCGTTTTTGCAAACGAAATTATGGGGAGATATTGTGTGATGGGTTTATTAGCTTTCGTATAATGTGTATTATTATAATATTCGTGTTGGGTTCAGATAACAGATGTTTATTTTTGTGAAGTTTATTCTCTTTGTGGATGAAAGGAATACCGCCTGCAGGAAGACAATCAAAGGACGGTATTCTTTGTAATTATTTTCCTGTTTATGATAGCTTTGTTTTAGAAGTTTACAATTTCTTTCAGTTTTAAAGCATTTTTATGAATGTTCAATACCCAAAATAATAGGTCAGGGAAAAAGTATTTCATGTGGTGCGCAATAAAGAATATTCTATCTATCTCGCTTCCACTACGGCAACAATACTTCCTTAATAGCTCATAGTAAAATCGCATGTAACAAAAGTTGTTTTGAACTTCAAATAAGTATTCCTCTCATATCTTTCAAACCACTTATACTTCCTTATTAGTTTTAGTAAGTTATTCACGCTACGAGTGCTAAACTCTTAGTCGCTCATTATAACTTAACCACAACTTGATATATTATAACTTATTAAGTACAAGTCAAAGTGCGAACACCAAAACTATGATATGTAGATTTCGCGGTTCGTAGCATCGATGTGTAACTTGGTAAATTATTGCTACGAAAGCTACGTAACCGCTACGTACATCGTAAATTGCTACGAATGCTACGTAGTTGTGCTACGCGGTAGCCGCTACGAAAAGTTGTAGCGGATATTATGGGCGTGTTAATAGACTATTTCTGTTGCTCACCTTATCATAATGAATGAAACTCAAAACTTTCGTAAAAGAACACCGTCAGCCTTTTAGTGAAGCTTTTGTGTATTTATTTATTTATTTATTTATTTAAAAAGGCACAAGTTACATGTTGAAAATAGAAAAAGTCCAACAAAACTATATTTATATAGTTTGTCTGTTGGATCGTTATATTACATCTTATATCTATTTTAATATTAATTATACAATGTTATATTGATGTATATAATTATATATATATATATATATATATATATATATTATCTTTATATAGTAACTTAGCAGGTAGTTTTATAATATTATATAAGTACAAAGATATGAAAATGTGATTTTCATATTTTTACACCTACTATTATTAAGGGTGTATAAAATCACTATAACTATAAGTACACATATGTTAGGGCAATGTATTAATAAGATACTTTTTTAGAGTTTTTTTAAATACACATTTATCAGTTTCGTCCCTGATGTCACCTGGTAAATGGTTCAATATGTAGGGTAGACGCTTTCTTAATGTACGGTCTCCGTATACATTATTAACTTTCGGAACCATATATTTACCCGATGACATCGCACGGGTGTTATACTTGTTACAAACATTTGTTAATAATTTGTTATGCTCATGATTGCCATGGTTATTGGTTGCGAGAATGTATTTATGTTTAAGTGTTAACGGTAATATTTTACAAATTTTAAATAGTTTACTATAGTCTTTTTTACATTTATCTTTAGTTTTTTTATCCACTAATAGTTTTAGGAACCTTATTTGTAGATTTTCTAGTTTTTCAATGTAGGATTTAAACGTAAGTCCATAGCAATCAAGAGCATAGTCTATCACAGATTGAACCATACATTTATATAATATTCTAAGTGTACTTGTAGGAACTATATAACTACTGCAATTTAAGTGATGTTTCAAATTTCGTCGTTCGTCGAAAGTTTTGAAATGATTTCATTCATTTTTCCTGAACTCTTGTCTGATAATCATTTAAACTACTACAACTTTTATAGAAACTTTTATGCAAAATAGATTTTAAAATATAAAAGACCCCTTTTCTGCCATATTCATGTGAAAATTACTCCTTTTTGAACCAAAATCGGAAACGAATCTTCTAGTTATTGGATAAAACTTCTAGAAACAGGTGATATCTTACCGGATCCAGTTCATCATCGTCTGGAGTGTCGAGGCTGGCGGAGTCCACGGGCCGGTAGCCGGAGCAGCACGAGCCGTCGAACGGGGACCGGTCGGAGGCTCTGCGGACAAAGTGTGAAGTTTAGTTGAAAGAGGTTGAAAATCAGTTTACTTAGTATAAACAAAATGTGGCCATTGAAGATTGTACTATTCTTTTTACGTAGATACACAGTTGATTTACATTTTAAATAAATTGCTTGATAATATTTAAACCACAAAAAACATAGTAGAATGTTCTAGTTTAATCCTGAAAAATGACAGACCTTATAAATTTATCATTAGTGGATCAAAAATTGTATGATCAAAATTTAGATTTCTTTAGAATCATCATTCCCCTGCCCTTATCCCAATTATTATTGTTTGGGGTCGGCGCAACACGTCTTCTAGACATGTCGCTTAAAGTTTTGGCTATGGTTTTATAGTCGGCCGCCTGCCTGGCACTAACCCTCTTTGGGAATGCGATTGTTGGTTGTTTACCCGCCACCATTCGGGTGACCCACGGTGCTTGGTACAGTGCACTGGGTCTTAAGGTCCATTAGTCGCCTTTTACGACACCCAGTGGAGGATATGGGGTGGTGCTATTCTTGATATCCGGACACCACACGGAATTTTTTAGAATCAATTTTCTTTAGAATCAATTTTCCTTTTTTCAGTGGTCAGATAATTAAACTATAACTTAAAAAAAATATTTCGTCAATCTTCAAACAAGAAATACAAAACACCCCAAAACTCTTTACACTTGTGCTAAATACAATAACAGCCATAATGTCACACATACACAGGTACATTAATAGCGTATTGTTTTCCAATATGGCCGGCAAAGGCGAGTAATTAGTCAATATTGCCTCACAAACGTTCGCTGAAGCGGACTATTGGATCACATATGTTAAGGTAGAAGTCTCACTGAGCGTAGAAGGCGATTAATAGTTACCTGTTTTCTCACTTAAAAAACATAATTATGATACTAGAATAGAAAATATTAGAATAATCTTTACTTGCAGGAGTAATGACAATAACTATGGACTAATCAAATTCAACATTCGTTCTGTATACTTACACAACAAATGCTGAATTTGATATCGATTCGTTTATTTTCAAGTTTGTAGGGTTGCAACCCCTTGGATTTCAACCTTACAAACTTTGACTATGGTGTGACTTTTAACAGACCTTGACTATCTTGAAAAGAGGGGTAAAATAGTTTTGCATTATAACAATAAAACTATTTATCTCACTAAAGTAAATTAATAAATGCAATAAATTAATTCTACTTTAGTCTCTTAATTTTCTATCGTAAAATCGAAAACACATACTCGTTTCTAGTTCTAGTCTTTGCTTATCGTTCATCGTTGACTGTGGTACGAGGCCCCACAACTGTATTAGCTATCTCACTGAATATTCCCATAGTAATCATGGATTATGCTGACTCGCGATATTTTCAACGGGATAGCATGATTCAGCGAATGTTTTCAATATACTTGCATTTGATGGAAGATTTGCTGACAAAGGCTTGGCTTATAGTAAGTGAATTTGATAGTGAATTTTCTGTAAAAATAAGTTGTAGGTCTATGCAATGTATCAGCATTTTAATACAAAATGGGTTTTGACTTGCAGTTTAAGCGATAGATTTGGTTAACGGTAATATCATATTATTCAGTCAGGTTTCATATTGATCATCTGTATGTAACCTTAATAACATAATACAATTAACATCAAGCTTTATAAACAGTGATTTATTTAATTACTATTAATCCAAAATGATATAGGTCAATAGGTATAATGACAGTGTACGGCACTGATAAATCTAGTTAGTCCGTCAGTAATACAATTATCAGATCTCTCTCCGGTTGTGTCGGATTACCGTCCCATCGGGCTATGAGAGTAAAGGAATAGAGAGTGCACCTGTGTTTGCGCACACGCTTGTGCACTGTAATAAGTCCCGCGTAGCTGGCTGGTGTCATAGTAACACTAGCCGCCGTTGCCGAAATCGGTCCGGACATTATTATTTCTCATTATTAATATATTTATGGGTATAATAAATACGTGTGTATAATAGTTATACACACGTATTTTAGCGTTTATCTGAACAATAAAAAATGACAAAAAAAAGCTGCTTTAAAATAAAGGAGTAGGTGTACTTTTGTACACCTCTTTCCAATTTAAGTGCCTCTGTTAATTTATTTGTGCACATAAATTGTTAAATAAATTAATATATAAAACACCAAACATTCCCAATGTATCTCCTAGACAATTATAATCTTTAACAACAATGCAACTAGCATATTTTTATTCAATTTCATTAACTACCAAAACAACTAAAAACTTAATCTCTTTATTCACTCTTAATAAATACATGGTACGATCAAGTTAAACAGCATTTTCCTAATCGAATAACTTGATAATATTTAAATAGATTTACCTACCTCGCCAACACCGCAAACTACCGCAGCGTTGAGTAAAGTTTTAATGTAATAATGCATTCTTTTGAACTCGGTTAGTATAATTTTATTATATGTGAATAAATACTGCGGTGCACACCTGTGGAATTTTCTTTAGGTTAATGTAAGCTCCATAATACATATACGCTTGTCTTTGAATGAAAATAATCTTCATGAAACATTACTCTAAAGGAAATGAGAACATTTTTTTTGACGCTTTGTAAATATGTTATTCTATAGGTAAAAAGTTTAGTTTTAAGTGTAGATATAGATTTGTTTAATACAGTTTGATAGTGACTGTGAGACATTGTTATATCAATTAAAAATAAATACAAGTTAGATCCACATGAATAAACAACTACGAACATGTATTTATTTATTAAACTATTGCGGTATTGATTAGACGATATAACAATAGACTAAGCCTGATCCTCAACAACACTGGCTAGTTTTTATCGCAATTTTTGACATTAACGCAGACGGGTAAAATGTTTTCACTGTAATACATGTTACTGTCTGGTAAGGTGTGAGCGTGAAAATAAAAATGATAAAATGACAAAAGACTGTGTAACATTCGAAATACGTCGGCGCCTAACTATTCCGTTTGAATTCAGCCTAAAACCAGACAGGCGCATCACAATGGCATTGTTAATGATACTAATAGCCGTAATCAAGTGATCTGCTTCATATTAGCGATGAATACCGTGCAATCTGCATGGCTATCAAATGAATAGATAATATCCGAGCCAGTTCGTTTCAGTACACTCGAATTGCGACTGACTTTGAATTTATGAGCTAATTTTCATGAGTACTCGTCAATGTTACATGGAATTTCGGTTATTATTTGTAATGCTTTAAGATTGATTTTTGATTGATAGTAAATATCACACACGAATTTATAAACTCAGAGATTTTAAAGAGAAAACGTGGTAATCATTGTTCAAGACTTCTTTGTGAGTTGGATTTAGTTATAAAATAGTTTTTCAATTGTTCTTGTTTTTTTTTTCATAGTTTTAACCAGACCTATTACAATTTTATAACGTAAAGTGACCGTTGGGCAAAGGTCAATGGGAGCCACACAATGGGAGCCAACAGATGGACGGCGCCGCCGAGGCCAGCCCGGAAAGCGGTGGCGGGATGAATTAAACATACTCCGCCAGGACTGGTTCGAAGCGGCGCGAGATAGGGAATCATGGAAGGACTTGAGGAAGGCCTTTGCCCAGCAGTGGGACACTACAGGCTCAGGAAAATTATAAGTTTTAACAGAATGTGCGTATAGTAGTACAGTAGCGCTAAAAAGCAAACCCTAACATGGTTTAGAAAAGACTACGACAGATACTATAGAAAGTATCAGAGAAAAAGTATTAAATATAATAACACACAAGACTAAAGACAAAAGTCGATGTCCTCCTTAAAAAATTACTTCGATTTTATCTTCAAAGACATGTACTTCAAATAATTGACCATTAAAACTTACTTCTATCTTTAAAAGAGACTTTAATCTTTTACGTTAAATCTGAACCAATTGCCCGCAAGCCTTAACTAAATAATTTAGTTTAACTCAATTAGTTTTCGTCTTCGTTTAAACTATGTTAATCGAAGTTAATCTTATCTACATAGATTTAATCTGTCTTTGACTTAAGAGTCATTTACATCGCAAAGATTGTGGTTTTACAAATTTTAATTTCTGAACCAGCTTTTTTGACTTGACTTTTTTGACCAATTGACTGCAGGTTACTTGTTATGAATTTATATTAAAAAGTAAAGCTTAGAAATGAAATTCATAAATAAATCACATTTCACGACTTGCACACAACGTCATCTAGACTTGCAGAGCAACTATGCAGAGCTCGTATTATGAGTACTAGGCAAAACTAACTGGCAAACATATTTTGTCCTGGGCGGGGATCGAAACTACAACCTCTGGTATAGCAGTCAGGACCACTAACCACTAGACCAACAGGCCTGTCGAGAATTTAATGTTATCTCATAGACTTGAGGTGAACACTCGCAGAACACTTAACTCAAAAAACTTAAGAACACATTGGATAAAAAATAGGCCCATTCATTTAATTTGTAAAATCAACATAAATTAATACATATCTAGGCTATAGAATCCGATACAAACCATACACATGCAGTTCAGACTATACGACCTCTTTTACGTACCTATATTGACAAAAGTCGATCGATATTTATTCGCGATCAATTGCCTTTACTTAATTACTTCAGCCCGACTTGGCCGCATTTTTAATTTTATACTTGGCTTATAAATATAAATAGATAGTGACTAGCAGCGCGTGTAATGGATCTGCATGACCTAATATTATGCATGGAGGTTAAAAAATACAGGTGTATGCGAGTGGAACCCAGAGAATGAAGGGTTCCATATCCTATAATGTAATATGCGACCATATAACACACAACGTGTTTCGAAAAACGCGGTAACGAAAACACCAAACAAGTAGTTATAAAACTTGGCGAAAAACTAAAACTAGAGTCAAAATTAAATTGGAGATTATACATAGAAGCTAAGTAAAACCAGATGTTACAAACCTCGGAGGGCTGTTATGAAAGTGACAAAACTAAAACAACTACGATTTAGATGTCAAAAATAACGTGAAATTTGCACAAAGAAAAAATACTTTTAGCCGTCATATCTTGAATAAACAACTGAACATCTTTCTAACAAAGTGGCACAGTCTTTTTTAATATAGCCTATTTTTTATTTCAGAATTATATACAGCTTTATTGAAACGTCCATTTCTTTGACATACGAAAAACTAAATGTCAATACTAATTTTGAAAGCTTTTCCGAGTATGGAACATTGTAACCCTATATCGTTACTCGTTTCACACAGCACTATATTGATTGGATTTCCTGTGAAATTGTGGATAAGCTCGGCATTGCACGAATTCAGAGAATGCGTTTATTAAACCGTATTAGTGATGATTCGGATGCATTTTGTTTGTAGTTTTAAAAGGTCTCTCGGAAAAATAGCAGATTATGTATTTATTCCCAGAATTGTTGTAAAATACGATTTTTATAGGATTATGCAACAATTATTATAATAATTTGTCTTCGCGTGTATTTTTTCAGATTGTTCTATGCATTCAATTATTTTATTATTTGAGAACTGACGCATGTAATGAATATCAAGAACAAAGATCTTAAACTAATTGGTTCAAGAATTATGTATTGCCTGTCAGAAATATAAATAATGGACCAAAGTAATGCCAATTAAAATTATAAATTTAAGAAGGCATAACATTGTCATTGGCATGACGGGCCTGTTGGTCTAGTGGTTAGTGGCCCTAGCTGCTACACAGGAGGTCGTGAGTTCGATTCCCGCCCAGTACAAATGTTTGTGTGATGAGCACGATCATTTAATTTTGTTCTGTGACTGGGTGTAATTTATCTATAATATGTATGTATTCTCAAATATGTAAGTAGGTTTATCAGTTGTCTAGTACTCATAACACAAGTATCTTTCGTATACTTAATTTGAGACTAGATGGTGTAGTGTGAATGTTGAGGAATATTGTATTGCATCCGCAAATTCATTCCAAGTTTTTTCATCATTAATACAAATACTAATCTTAAGCACTTATTTAAAAATACTTTCATAAACCACTTTACAACAACAAAAACAACTTAAGACTAAAGATATCGTAAACTAGGTCGGTTCATTTACCTTTTAAATCTATTGTCGCGATGTTAAGCCAAAGAGGTGGGTAATCGATCGTGAAAAGCAAAACGTTTATGAGAATACACCCCTGCTTTTAAGACTCGTTTAGACGAGCGAGTATTGTGCGAGTTGCAATACATTTAAGAATAGCGCAGTTTAGAGTCTGTAGACTAGTTAAGTTTCTCCAAACGTTATCGTTGACGAATCGCTTGACTGTATTGAACTGCTAAGTCGGTGTCGCGTCACGGTCATGTAAGATTTTTTTAGACCTTCAAAAGGCGCACGCTAAATACGAAATCGAATCCCGTGCCTCTGGTTATATTTAAATGAGGACGCTCTAGTGGTTTTAGCCGGTAAGAGTCCGTCACCCGTCCACTACCCGACAGTGGACACTGGGCTGTCCATAAGGATTTCCACAGTGACACAAAAAAGACTCTTAAAAGGCTTAAACAATAGTGCATTCTATTAAAATATACATAAAACGTATTGATAACTTTAAACCTTATACGAATGTCATCCCTTTTCGATAAGTGATGTTAGTTCATGACATTATGTAATTTAATAGCTTTAGCATTGGGAGAAATGTAACTTGTCTACAAGCCTTGAGAGCCTATAATCACCTCCTCATGCACTTTCATGCTACCACAACTTTAATACTGCTTAAAGACTTGACGGTTAGTCCCGCGGTATCAAAAGTGATATATTATCACCGTCGTATTTCAACTCACAAAATATTCCTCGCCAGTCTAAACGAGCGTTTAGCCAGCCAACTAAATAACGTACCTTTTGCTTTCGCGCCTTTCACGGTACAACGACCTGTGATACCGCGAAAATGTAAACATTTATGAATTTGTAAAGGTAAGCTTTTAGAAAAATGACGTGTAATGTTTTGGACGGGTACATTTCTAAAGCTTTTCAAATGCGATAAATTGGTTTGATACAGATCAATATGGTATTAAGCTTTTCTTAAACGATGTTTTGTTATTTCTGAGTATACAATTTAAACTCTATCAACAAAGTTATTGTTAATGAACTGTTAACCTAAGAATATGCATTGACTGCTTCACCGGTTTAATAAGACAGATACATATTCAATAGCTTTTTTGGAAAAAGTCGCCTTTAGGTTTTATTCTGTTTTGCTCTCTGTCTAATCGAAAGTAGAGATAAATAGACATTTTGTAACGTTCCACACAAACATACAATCTGAATCAGTTATTATCACACAAACACATTTAAAAAACATCACAACAGTCATTTATTTTTCCTGACAAAAGATCGCTTCAAATAAAATCAAATTCAAATTAGAAACGACAAGAAAAAATAATTTAAATAACGAACGCCCTTCCCGCCGTCTCCGGCTGTTTGATACTTCATAAATCATATTTTATGGCCAAGGAAACGTTATTCAGCCCGTCTTGTATTTAATTACTCGGGAACTAGTCAAACCTCTTTTCTGTTAGGCTTCATCCTTTAATTTGTTTTTAGATTGGTATAAAAATAATGTTTGGTGCGTCAGATTGTGGAAGGAGTTGTGGGAGGCTTTTGCCCAGCAGTGGAAAACTATAGGCTAGGCAAAGGAATGTATTGTTTAATTAAAGTTTTGCCAATGAGGTGATAAATTTATATAATAAGTCTTCTTAATACAACAAACTAATAGGGTATTCATCATTTTATTCAAAAGAAAACTAAAATTAGTAGATCAGATCAGTCTGAAATAACCCAGATAGATTGATAATTTTTGAACCTTAAGAACAATTTCGTAATCGTAAACGATTAGAAAACTTTATCCAAAAGTATCTATTTAATAAATAGTTCTATCCAATTATTATTACAGAGATTTTATAGTTGCGGAAACAGCTAGTTATCGATAAAATATCCATTATAAAAGAATACCTAAATTACTTCAATATTAGTATAAATACCACGTCAATTAAGGTTTAAAAATAATCTTTTATTGTTGTTTCATAAAATAATATCGTCCTATATTATATGTTTACCAAAAGTTGATTAACCTAAAGCATTGCGAAAAGCTTTGTTTAATTAATAATAATCACTGTCGATCAAATGGAGCATGTTATTGTTAATGCGTTTTAACCACTGTTCAATACATTTGTATTAATGTTGGTTATTGTAAAGTACTTAAATATTATGTTGAAATTTCCATTAAATATTTGCTTTGTAAAATTAACTGCAATTTACCGTTTTCGAGAACGATACTTCGCTATGTGGTGTTTTTAAATGTCAAACAGTAGAACAAACTACATGACTCTTTAAGGCTACTGGCATAATTTCATAAATCCATTTAATGCATGATAGAAACTATACTACTTATAACAAAAAAATATTTAGATTTAAAACTAAACTTAGATATTAAATAAAGACCAAAAACACGTATTAGGTATTTTTTAATCCTTTAGCTAAGCTATACAAGCTAGTTTCTAACTAAATTAAAAATATAGCAAGTAAAATTAAAAATGGTTAAAAGACTTTTCTCTAACGTTTAATATCCTTTTCATAATAGAGATATCTAAAGAGTTCATTTTAAACTAACCTACTTAGTTAATGTCTATCCTACAAAGAGATAATCATCTGTTAATATTGGCATGATTGTAAAATGGCAAGTTTACTGTCTTAAAAGTAGACAAAGGCTTTTTATAAATAAAACCTTCTTCATCATCAGCCTATCACAGTCCACAGCTGGACATAGGCCTCTCCAAGTGCACGCCACTGAGATCTGTTTTCAGCCAATCAAATAAAATTTGAGTAAATCTATAAAATAATGCAAGCGATTTCTATGCTTAATTATGCTTTAGTGTTACACAATACACATTCCAAAATTGCCATAATGAGAAACTAAATGACAAGCTTTATTCACCAGTACCCATACTAACACAGACAAAAATAACCTTTATCGCTAAAATCTTAAAGTTCAAGTTCGTATTGATTTTGGTTACTTCTGGCCGCGGTTCAAGCTATACTGGTTAAGTTTGTTGTTTAATTAATATCTACTTTATGTTCAATACATAAGATTTAAGTTGGCGTACATTATTACAACTGATCGCAGTTCTTACGCAGTGCTAATATTCACCGCGGTTCAAGTTACACTGGTTTCGGCAAGTCATTTGGTCAGTGGTCACACTGCGTGACTGATTACTCCAAGTCGGTCAGGGCTCTCTTTATACCGATAAAGGAATTGAAGTATTTACTTGGGGACGGAAGTAAATAAGGACAGACGGTCTTTGTTGTATATTTAGGTCATTAACCTTTTGTTTTAATGCGAAAAAGGTTGTTCTAAATATTGGATAATTTGTGTTCTTCTAGGTTAGAAAATAATCAGCCCTACTGCCTAATAAATAACCTGCTACTACCTCCTGAAGTAATTTGAATGAAGTTGTGTTAGAGAAGGACGCTTCCTTACTACATGTTCCGTCTCTTTCACAACGGCAAAATATTTTTGAAAACTAAGGAAAATGTGGCTTTTCGTTGTATCAAAATACAACGAAAAGCCAATCTTCCTTAAAACAATTCCAAAAAAAAACAATCTTCCTTAATTTTATCTTCAAAAGATTTTTTTTTTAAGTACGTGCATAGGAAAAGCTCGTTAACCTGCTTTTACTGTCGTGTTTTACAATAATTTATTTTACTAAAAGAAATTATGCAGCTAAGATGAATCTGGTATTAGTGGAATACGATCAAAGCTTGCGAATGTGTCTTGACAGAAAATTCCTTGGGCCCCTCTATTAAACACATAATTGAACCCTTTTAATCTCTTAAAAACTTGTATTCGTGAATGAACCTTTAAAAAGAAACCCCGAAATAACACTCATATCTAGCAGTCAGTCGATTTTAGTCAATATCAATCTAAAAATCAATTTCCGTTCAAAAAGTAATAGCATCCAATCGTTCAAACGAATATCGATTGCAAACATACAAACAACGAAAGATTCAGAAGTTCATTTATACGTACACATACATTTTGCCTTCTTAAATACCGGGAGGAGCTCAAAACATTTTCACAAAACTGGACTCAGTTAGCCATAGACCGAGATAGGTGAAAGGAAGGAAGGGAATCCTTTGCTCTGCAGTGGGACACTAACGGCTAATAATAATAATAAGTACCGACAGAAGAATGAAAGTTTACGCTCAGAAAGCCTACCACTACCTTTTATAGAAAGCAATGACTGTGTGGAAGCAAAACGCCACCCCACGCTGATTCGTGTCACGTGTCACTTCCACAATTACTGCAAGTCTTGTTTTAACAGCCAGACAGTCTACCTATACACTAAACATCTTTTTTAAGTCACGATCTAATTTCAAGGGAAGAAACCCTGTACTTTTTAAAGGCTTACACGGGGACACAGGTCCAACATGCAGAGGTTTTGTTGAGAATGTAACATGTGATGGGGCATCTACCAAGGGCCATTCAACCCCTGCTGTATGGAAGAACAGATATGGAAGGCCCAAGGTATTGTAGATAAGCACTATTGTAAGTTATGGTGAAACTCATTTGAGATGAAGCTAATTTAGGCTATTGATAGGATGTGTTTAATCTAATTTAGGTATATTTAAGCTGAAAGAATTAACGATTTCATACATACACACACACACAAACTTTCACGTGTATATTATTTATTGGATTGTGTTCCATACACACTCGTATTCCCTACATTTCCACGAACTTTAATGAATTTGATATTGTGTTCACAAACACAAACTTTTAGAATTTATATTTTCATTTACGTCTCGTTTCTAGGAAAACTAAATAAATCCCGTCATGATATTTAATATTCTGTTTTCTGTTTTACTTTATTGAGTAAATAATTAAATTATTTAGGGCAGGAATATTTTCATGGTATAATACGATTAATCATATGCCAGTCTTTTAATATGCTACAGTATAGCAAAGTTACCATATATTGAAAGTGAGAGCATTCAGCAATGATTGTCATGCTTGCTCACTTTGGCTCGGCGATACCAGATTGCATTGTTCGAGACATAGGTTTCTTTACGACGACGTTTTCCTTCACAACTATGGTTTAATTAATTATCTAACTATCTATTATAACTGTACAATATATGTAAATACATACTTTGAAATTGTAAATCTATAAACAGGCGAGAGAGTCTGTATGTTTCGCTTCCTAAAATTCGAAAATCAACTCACACTGAGCTTACAATTAATCCATTGTGAAGTGTACCACTTCTGTGAATCTGACCTATTTATAGAAATGTTAGGCCTCCAAGCTATTTTTGTTCCCCAATAAAACGGGAGTTCGGGTTGCAGGCGAGTTCGAACGCCGAAAAAATATTTAGCTGTAACATTATTTGTAGGTTTTTTTCTAAAAATGGTAAGAAAATACAAGTGCTTTTGGTTTAAGTGTTTATTTCTATTAAAGTTTTTTGTTTATATTGCAATCAAAATTGTACACCATAATATTGAAAATACTGTTACCGTTTTTATGTTGGAATCTCAAAGATTTAAACTATTTTTCTATGAAAATGAATGCAGCAATTAAAATGCAATTCTTTTGCGATTTTAATTATTTTTAAATGAGCAGAATAAAATTACATTATTTTGAAGCTACTTTAACAAAAGTTTTGAACGAAGAACAAACAAATAAAATAAACAAGTCCTCAATATCCTAGTTCGAACATCAGAACTTCTTACAACTATTGAATTTGTACTACCAAACAAGTAATAACACTTCAAATTCACCGAGAGTACTAACAAATAGTAAATAGATATCCTATGCCAGTTGCTACCCGTTTCAAAGGTAGCGAACCGTGAGCTGGGTACTAAATACACAACTGACCACTCTAACTAGACCTCTCGGACGTTCTACACTCCAAAGAGCGAAAAGGATGCAAAATATAAAGTAGAGCGAGGTTAATAAGTTAGAAAGAGAAAAATATTGTAGTCCTGTATAAAGAGGTCAGGTTATACTGGTTGGTTGAGGAGAGTCTATTTTTCTAGATTCCCTATTCAATTGGCGTTTTAAATCAAAGTGGTTGCTTGGAAGTAGTTTTAACGACGTGTACAGTACAAAAGTGTTTTATTTTGAATCTACAAGTGTTATTGATATACAAGTAAAATAATACAAAATGTTACTTGTGTCTTAACCTTTTTTAACTCACGTTTCTTTTGTAACGCAGTAGTATTTCAAAGTAAGTCTAGGTTAATTTAAACGCTTAAACAATGGTCTCCAATCGATGTATGATAGTCCGGATCAAACTTAATAAAATTGAGACATCTAGAGTTTTTATAGGTTTACATGGTCACCCATCCACAAACGTACACTATAATATTATGTTCTGTGTAGCTGGCTGGTGTCATAGTAACACTAGCCAACATAGCCCAGCCAAAGAGACATTATTATTGCAACCGACATTCCCACGGGCGAAACTGCGTGCAACAGCTAGTATCGAATAAAACAATTACTAAATAACACCCTCTTTCCTTGTAACATCTTCAGAATTGATTTGATTATGTACTTAAGTTAATAGATTCCATTGCCCGTCCATTACAAGTCATCATAGTATCATAGAACTGTTTCTGTGCTCGTGTTAATCAAGCAGGGGTGTGAATGAGCAACTGGGTCGGGGGTAGGGGTGCCACTTGGTGAGGAAAGAAAGGTGAATTAAAGTTATTTGTAAGTAACAAATCTTTTAGATTTCTTGTTATGCAAATGAGGTTTTCATGTTTAAAAAAAGATTTTTAGAGAAAAAGGTTTTTTTTTCACTTTTTGTAAATCTACTAAAACTCTTTCTTTTAAACAGCATGGATTTCTTAGTCTTAACTATAAGGATTTTAAAACATTATTTTTGCCATTGTACTAAATATGTCGATACTGAATAAAAAGACTATATAAAGAAATCAAATCATTTCAACACAGATAGAATCTATGTGACAAAAATTTCCATAGTCACCCATTAAACAAAAAATCAACACGAAGTGATTTGCAATACAAACAAACAAATGTTTGTGACAACCCTACGCGAGTCACGCAACGCGGTAATCAGTAACAAATCTCTTTTAATCAGATTAGACACCGTCCGGTTCACTGCGACGGGTTTTCTTTGTCGTGTACAGTTAGCGGAACCTCAGTCTAAAACGGCTCTACAAAATTGAACCTTAATATTCAGACATTAAAGCTGTTGGTCTTGTCCAAACATATCTTGGGGAACGCTGCCAGTCAACGAAACATGTCTAAAATAGCTCTACCAAATTGAATTTTAATGCGTAGATAATAAGAGCTATTGCTCGTATTGTTCGTAGTCTTGTTTTGTAAGCTTTCTTTGACATATCTTATGTCAAGGAAGGCCTAAAGTCTCACTAGTTAGCACAGTATTCCATAGTAAAGCTAGTTGTCAGCACGGTAAATGCAAAAGAAAACCACGTGTGACCGGCCATAGGGAGATGAGGACGCTCCAGTGGTTTTAGCCGGTTAAAGTCCGGTACAACCTCCTGTGTCAGGCCCCTGGCGGAGTAGAAAAAGGAGGATACATTTTTCAATTTGGCCTATAGTCAACAAGTCTCTGGTTTGATGATTCCACCTTGGTGAAATCTGAGGAAATTTTATAGAAAAACGTGCAGCAATTTTGATATTTTTACATCAAATGTTAACAATTCTGAAAATAAGAACCACTTTACCATCGAACCTCTTCAAATAGACTCCAAAAAAATGTTGCAAAAGTTTTAAAGTGGATTTTATGTTTTTGTAAAAACAAAAATTCAAATTCAATTCATAAAACTCAGTATATGAAAGTGTCTCTTAATATTTTAGTCCGAGTTCTGAGATGGACTGTACCTCATATACTTGCATTGTCTTCCAAGGGCACCCGTGCTCGTGCCTCATATATATCTCAGTAACACGGATTTATGTCGCTTTCCTTCTTCGCTGTGACTTGTGTCTTAACACTGATTGGTGTAACGGGGATATGTATTAGTCTGCTGACTTTTTTTCTAAGTCTTTACGAGTGGGTGTATGAAATAAAAGCGTTTATGTACTGAGACACTCAGCCGTATTTAACATAAATACTGGATAAGACGTATAGACATGTCATGCTGAGAAAGAGGCGTGGTAAAGAAGGTGCTGGACATGAATGTCGATAGATATAGGGGAAGAAGACGCCGAAAAAAATGATGGATGGGCTGTGTGAAAGATGATATAGCTGCAAGAGTGTGACTTGCGAGATGAGGTCTGATAGGAACGCGTGGAAGGAGAAGACGTGCTGCACCGACCCCGAATAATAATTGGGATAAAGACAGGGAAATGAAATGACTGGGTAAAATGTCCCTCTTAGGTCTTTGACGCAGTCAAGTTTAATGTAGAAACATCTTTTAACGTAGCTTTTACAATGTTGCAACCTTATCACGGATCGTACGATTTCTCCATAAAAAAAAAACAGATACAACTTCAGAATGCACGATCGTCTTTTGTTTTTAAAAGTTTTGTTTGCTCATACCCTTACCTGCTATTAGTAGAGTTGACCGACGTGTTAGACCGACTGCGGCGGTTGCAGATGGAGTCGCCGCAGTTGACCACGCCCTTGGTGGTGATGCTGAAGGTCCGCAGCCGGTACAGGTCGTCCGACACGCGCGGGTTGTACGGCTTCTCTGGCAGCGAGCAGACGCGCGGCCGGGAGTGTTCTACCACTGTGGAGGAGAGAATGAGTTGAATATTTTGAAGGTATATTGAGAAATTGGTGTGTTAAAGTTTGTACATAATGTCTTGTTTCTAGATGTTTATTAATTTTTGATACTAGCAAGGGAATCAAAACCTATACGTTCTCCTAGAGGTAACCTTGAAATTTGATGCCTGGCAACATCTGATAGCACAGGTAAAGAAAAAATACGAAAAGCGTAAACTGTTAGTTGTATCAATTACTTTTAAAAATGTAGTTCTTTATTTACAGGGCAACGTCATCCCCGCGAATCAGACTCGCTCACGACCAGTTTTTTTATACCTGCACTAGTATATTAGCGAAGAAAGAGAGAAGCCGTTGTGTGGGTTCTAATATGTCATCTTGCTTCCACGATAATAGCTAAAAGTTGCGTTAAAAAAATAGTGCAGTCAATATTTGTTATGAAAAAACTACTACTCTTTATGACTTCGAACAATAAATCATTTGCTGTCATTAAAATAATTATATTTACCAGGCCTAAAATATTTACATTCAAATTCGTAATGAAAGCCTCTAATTTGCCTCTACCATTATTTACCACAAGTAAAAAGCTCTTGAAACATTCCACGGAAGTGTTAGAACGCGATCGATACTTAATTAAATATAATTATGTAATTTAATCTCAAGAGAAAATTAATTTTACCGCACATGTGAACACATCGCGTACATTCCGAGTTGTAGAGCGGCTACGGCGTAGCTGGCGTAGTAGCGCTACGTCGGTGCTACGGCGTAGTGTGTTTTGGCAATGTACTGCGTATTTTGTAGTATTGATTGGGTCGTGATATGACTTCAGTTCATATTGTTCAATAAGTCAGATATGGGTAATATTGTTTTGAAATTGAATCTAAATTCGCTGTTATTTGTAAAAAATCCTACAAATACATTTTTACATTATTATAACTCCTATTAAAACTCTGCTAGCTGCTGCCGCTCTAGTTTATTTTGTCATAGTTCAAATGAAATATAAACGCAACACTTTTTATCGTGGCAAATAGACAAAGTTCTTCTTCAGTAACAATATTAGTATGTATAATACAAATCATTCTAATACATCCAATGGAACGTGAATACAATTAAATTGTAATTACGTCACAATATACAATGTATGAATGTCTATACTCATAAAAAAACTAACAAAGACTTTTAACAAAATCAATAGCGTATCTAAAATCTTATTTCTAACATTGAGTACGAACGAGTTCCCTAATAATAATGTATTATTGATGACTGCCCGAAATGGCGGCCATTTTGTTCGGCTAGAGTCATTTGTTATGCGGGACGCTATGTCAATTTAGATAATATAACAAATGTATTCATAACGTTATGTTAGGTAGGTTGTAGTTCTGTTGTGGAGAGATCTTATATTCATTTTTTTGTATAGATTTGTTGCTAAGGTCTAACTTAGTGGCTTGGTTCCAACTACACTTCATAGAATAAATAAAGTCACTACCCGTTGTCTGCATATCACTACGTATGCTTCAACCTTTAAAACAACGCTATGGATTTTGTGGTCTTCTTAATGGATAGAATATTTCAAGAAGAAGTTTATATGACTGTATTATACATCAGTATTGTACCCGAACGAAGCTGGAGCGGGTCGCTAGTTTACTAATGAAATGAAACTAAGTTTACTTAGATATTTTCAGTTAGTTTTGATTATATTCAGTTCAAATGGACTAAACATCACCTTTAAAAGCTTGTTGCCGCTGTGGAAGTGTGATGTCTCAATTCACTGTCTATCGACGTCTCATTTCCTTAATGAAAATACTACTGTCAGAGTGGTGATAGGCACCCCAAGTAAGCTGTTGTGACTGCTGCTGTGAACGTGGTGGTAGTCTTAGCCAGAGTGTGATTGTTTGCCTCGAACCGACCAAACGTGACAGACATTGTATAACGGTTCAGGTTTAGTCAGTAAGAGCCTGACACTGCCCACTAACTCTCCCGAGAGGGTCCATAATTCCCCGCATTATCACAAAACGAAACGACTCTATTAACAAAGCTGAGCTAAACTAAATCAGTTAAGTATAAAACTAGTAAGTTCTATAAGTTAGTATAGCGGTAGTCACTTAATTACCAACGTCGTCTAGAATCGAAAACCAGAAAATTTACTACCACTACTAGTTCTATGTCTACGGTTGTAAAACGTCTCTCTTCCACACATTCAATAATATTACTTTAAGACATTAGTAGGTTCCCGCGGTGCCTCGTGTCAAAATCCTGTGTATATCGGATTAACAGTTCAATGGACATAATATCTACTTAGTGACTGATATACAATGACTTGTTTAGCGTTATAATCCGTATTGATTTCTGTATGAATGATTTATTCCATCCATGAATATTGTTTCATCTAGTCGATGAAAAATTATAGCTGCAAAAGCATTACCCTCCTATGTTGCAGTCGGTTAAAAAGTAGCCTATGTGCCTACATCAATCAGATAATCGGGGTGTTAGCTAACTCTACACCAAATTTCATTAAAATTTATTAAGTCTTTTGAGCGTGAAACAATAACAAACATGCATCCATCTAACCACTCTTTCGGTTTTTCAAATCTTAGGAAAACATACTTTAAAACGCAGTTACCAATGAAATGGAACAATTAACCATTATTCGCGAGTCTACACGTACCAAACATTACTAAATGTAATCACTCGTGTGATTAATTTAGCATTAAAGTACACCTAACTCGAAAATTAATAAAAGAGAATTTTAAAGTAAATTTTAATCGGATTGCTTTTAATTACGTATTTTTAACACCACACCCACACAGTATTACATCTCGCATGTTATACCTACAAGCTCTGCAAACAAGAGCAAAGCTAATTTATTTGGCCATTTTGCTAAAAATAAAGCAGTTTTTGACTTTACCTACGTTTCATAAACTTAGATTTTCCAAGAATATTTGTAAAACTGTAGTAAATACACAATGAAGGTACTTACTGAACTGTTTTAAAATTTCTCTCTCGTTCTCGCTTCTCAAATAGAGAATGGGCGTTTCATTACTGTGCCTGTAATTATTAATGTTGTTTTTTTTTTAGAATATTGTTTTTTTTTTCACAGCTGTAACTACGGTGTACAATTAAGAGTGATTACATGTTAAAAAAATCTTATTAGTCCATCCGACAATCAATACAAAAATCTTGGAAACGTATTTTTGGGTTTAAAGTTTAGAAGAGGGGGCTTGTGACATAATTTATTTGCAAAATTTACATAATTATCTTTTTTGTGTAAATGTTATTTTTTCCATCAAATTACTGTCACTATTCTTTCCATCCATGATTCCTCACTACTTAGAATAAATAGGAAAATAACTTTTAAAATAGTCGCATTTATTTACTAGGAAATCGAGCTATCGACCACAAGCTTACTAATCCAGTAATTGAACTGCTAGGCCTATAGACAATAGACTTATTATGTAAACCCTTCTGACCTTCAGCTAATCTTAAAGCTAAATAAAAGATTTTATTTATTTTCCTCGTGTTCACATTTATCCTTGATTTATTTTTTTGTGTTTAAGCTTATCTCACTGATAAAAATGTAAACATTTAGTCTAAAATACGCTGGTATTATTTTACAGATGTTTATCGTAACAAGGAGAAGTAAATCATTATGAATCTGTTCATTTCCTTGAATGCCCATAAAAACTTTACAAGGTTTTACCACCACATCGAAACGTAGGTCAAAGCACGTCGTTCTAGAAACAAGACGCACAGTAAATCACATATCGTCTCTCTTTCTCACACAATTGCTACAAAGTATGGTAGGTAGAGCGAGACAACGAACTACTCTCTTAGTAGAGTCCCTCTTTCACAATGCCAACAATCCTGCAGTAAAAAGCAGTACAACCCCAGGAGAATATTTCACTTTAACCAACATTATTTGTCCCAAAAAATAATACAGGTAAACTTCTAACACAAGTTGTAAAGTCTGTGAAGTTCAGGCGAATGATTGGAAAACTTCGGCCTAACATCGTAATGCATTAACAAATTTTAAGAGGCACAATCAAGTTTTAAAGTGGCTCGTCGACTCGCCCACTTGAGAGTAAAATGGGCCGTTTGTTATTAAAGTTATATCGAAATCGCTTTGGAATATTCGAAACAAAACAATATCGGAAAATAGAATTCGAAAATTTGAGAAGGATTTTTGTTTGTGGGTAGTTAAATGACCTCTTTACAAGTTAACGTGGATTGTGATTGCTTAAATGTTAGCTAGGGTTTGTATTTGTGATAGGTAATTTAACTTAAGGAGAGTAAGAATGATACTTGTCTCTACATTCCGCTAGATAAAGACTGCGTTATTGCTAATGGCGATATTTTGCTATGCGTCTGCAGTGCGTCGTTCTTGCGTCGGCTAGAAAAAAAAACCGGTTTTTGTGTGACACTGTAACTGGTCCTGGTGTTAAAAAAGCAAATGCAATCTACACAATCTATGGAGCAGTAACTCCAACATAACACGGACCAATCGTACCGTATTTTTTTCATTACCATGTCCTACTATATTTTACTTAAACTTATTTTCATCCATTCACATCGCATTACTCATATAATTTTAAAACCACAAATCCTGAAAATGAAATGCTTTATTCTTAATTATTTCTGTTACTTTATGATAAGCAGAACAAAAATATTTTTTCAAAAGATTATCCTTAAGCTTTACACAAAGGCTTTTTTCATTCAACCTCAGAGGGCGTGAAAAGGGTTTGCTATTGTTTTTGACGTTTTTACTATTTACAAACGTGCCGACAAGCTAATAGCTAAGGATTAAAAGGCTCTGCTTTGGACTCTAGAAACTTACGTCATCAAGTAAGCAATTTATTAAACTAGCTTTTACACGCGTCTCCGCCCACATGAAAGTAGCTATTTAAAGCTGGCCTCCCACAAACTATATTCAAAGTTTGTCAAATTGGTTGAGCTCTTCCCGAGTCTTAAAAGAATGACAAAATACATTCAATTTATATATAGTTTTAATGTAAGATAGAAACTATACTAAGCTATAAATATCTACATTCAACACAAAACTTATATGCCTGTAAAATAACGGAAACGAGCGTGAGAGACTGGTGGCACCTACTTAAAAAAAATAGGTATAAATAAAGTACCCGTAAAATACTATCATATAAAGACACAATTTTGACACAGATTTTTGCAGCCAAAAAATATGACAATTTTTATCCTGTTATATTTTATGGGTCGCGAGACTAATTACTACCCGCATAGCACATTAATCGTAGGATCAGCGACTATTTGTCCTATGTCTGGATGTTACCTACAAATGGTCTGAATATTAGTATAATCTCTGCGATAAAAAGATTACATTCTAGCGACCTGCCCCAGTTTTACACGGATGAAATACTGATGTATTATACATATAAACCTTCCCCTTGAGTCACTCTATCTATAAAAAAGGCTACAAAATCCGTTGCGTGGTTTTAAGCAAACAAACAGACAGACAGACATTTACAGCGACTTGGTTTTGTACTATGTAGACATAGTTTACTTTTGATACACCTTCGCGGAAGAAATATAAACAGTTTTAGTATACTTATGCATGTAGTCAATTTAACCAACTTTCAACTCGAAACCAACACAAACTAACCACACCGACATACCTCAGTTATTAGAGTATTACATGAAATGCACAGTTCCAACTAGGACTTCCCAAACTTTGAAGAGTAAACTTTAACCGCAGTTTATCTATCCGAACTAATATTAAGTTATATGCAGAGCACAAATTCTAGGCAATATTAATTAAGCTGGGTTTATAGGGAAGCTTCGTAAACTAAAACTTGAGTTATAGGTAAGTAGAGATGTATTTCTACCTGTGGTTTTGTTATGTAAATGTTACTCTACATTTTGCTGTTACGCTTACATAACTAAATTGTTGGTTTTTTTTAAGGTCTTAAGCTAGATTATTATAATAATATAATGTAAATCTAATGCGTCTGTCAGGAAACATCCAAAACACAAAACAAATTCAATGACAAATTACGAAGGTATTTAAACGCATTTTAAAGACGGTCAATTGCATGAAAATGGGGGCTAACAACGTCACCTATCAGTAAAAAGTTTAGTACACTTTTTGACGTGCGTAGCGTGACGTCACACGAAATTACAACTCACTGTAACGATATAATTTCAAAATTGATTATACAAAAACAACACAACTCTCCTTATCCTAATGATTTGAAATCCACAAATCTAACAACAAGGGTATAATTTATTTACGAGGTACTCAGAGCAATCTGAATTAAATATGAAGCCGATTTGATATTAAATAACGTTTCCAAATTACTTTAATTTAACTGTGAAATTAGCTTCATCAGTAAACATTGTCATGTTGATTTCGTTAATATTAATGTGAGTAATGGAATAATCGTACAAATTGGATAGAATGCTAACCAATCTCTGTAAAATGTCTGGGTTTCTCTACCCAGATGACGTTTCTATAATACGGATTAAGATTATTTAATGGTTGTATGAAAATGGGATTCCTTCTTAATAAGTTGGACGAGTTAGACCTGTCACGTTAAAGATTATTCGGTCGATGGATTTAAAGAAATTGCTTGTAGAAATGGCGTCACAAGCACATGAGTTATGAGGTTTAACAAAGAGCAACTAAATAACACGAAGTTTATATATTCAACGAAAAAATTTTGATTACATTGATATCCGAGTGGTTATAGGTCATTACGTTCATTACCACTGTACACGGCGTGACGCAGGTTCGATCCCCACGTAGGACAAGAGTTTGTGCGATACACAAATGCTTGTTATGAGTTTAGGTGTTTTTGTGCATGTGAACCCACACGCGATACAAGTATAATATTCCTTGGTGCAGGAATCATTTCAAACAAGGAGAAGGAATTAATTTAAAACTGCACAAAGTAATTGTACGTTTAGAAAAAAAAATCGGAAAATCCTTACCTCTTTTGTTTTAGACCTTTATATATTAGCTATAAGCAAATTCCAAGTCTTCCATATTATATAAGTACTTTTCTTACAAGAAAATGCTTTCGTGTATTACATGGCTCTCGATATGTCTTTGCTAACAAGGCATTTATAAATCACTAAAATGTGTATGCAAAAAATATCTCGATTTACAAACATTCATAATAGAGCTTTTCGGATTTCATCAAATATAACACGCTGTATATTTGTGGGTATAACATGTAAATCTCGCAAACGAATAGGATTACCTTTTACAAATATTGATGCAAGCTCTACATTTTCATTATAACGAAATTGTATGTTATGAACATCATGTATACGGGCTTTATTCAACGTCCTGTTTGGGCCAAAACGGCTTTATTGTCTGTCGCTCACCCGTCCATATTATTGGCATGTAATGAAAGGGGTTATTTTATTCACAAAGAGAATCCCAAACGCATTACAAACATTCCCAAATGCATATCATAAATACGAATATACAGAATTAATTCAGTTTCTCTTGTTTGCTGAACTATGTCACCGAACAGATTTCGGAACTTAGGATCAAGATTGTTTGAACACCGTCAGGAACACAGGGTTTCACAGAGTAATACGTCGGAAATATTTAATTAACAAGTTTGTTTCAATTAGGACCCTCGTCAAAACTATGCACGTCACAAACAGATGACGTCAGCTCCTAAAATAATTTGAATCTACTCACCAGGTAGCTCCAAAAAGTTTGACGTTCGCCTCTGACGACCTCTCATTGTGTTCTGGAAGTTCAACGGTCCGATGTCTTCGACTGAGTCACAGTTTGACATGGTAGACTCCCTCGAGCCTCGTCTACTGGCCAAGTACGCCAAACCGCCCTTCATGGAGCCTCTACGCATCGGCGAACATGGTCTACTGATACTTGTAGAACGAGTTTGAGGAGTATCGTCAGTCATGTCCGTCAAATCAGACGTCGATTTTCGACAGATCTTCGAAGAAATTGTAGTAGCTTCATCGTCAGCGTCGTGGAGAATCGCTGAAGGGGTTCCGGGCATCGCATCCGTGGAGTCATCAGTGTGGCTTGACACTATGCTCGGCGACGTCGCCAGTCGCGGCGAGCTCACTGTGGAAGTAGAACCGTACAGTTTCCGCGTGCGGTTGGGGGACACATAGCCGGGGTTCGTGTGGATGTGCACGGGGGGCGGTTTGGGCGACCTGGACTTCTCGCGGCGGCTGTGCTTCAGAGACGTGGTGTAGTGCAGGTTGGCGCGCTCGAAGCACGGGCTAGACCGGCCTGATGGCGACTTTTGGGGAAAGTTGAAGTGGCGAGGGGACATCGGACTTCGGTGCCCATGAGCTATGGGGGATTTGGGGGGCGGGTTGTGTTTGTCATAGCTGCAGACTGACTGCGGGGTGTAGTAGCCGGAGGAAGAGGTGCTGGATGCAATGGAGGGGCTCTTCTGGGGGAATATAAAGTGTCGGGGACTCTTAGGAGTGTGCGGTTTGGGGGATACGGGTGGATAACCTCCGGGGCTGTTCACTGCCATCGTGATCACTGCGCACTAACACTTGATCACCATTTCAACGTTCACCTGGAAAGAAGGAAAATGAAATTAATATTTCAACGCCATACAATGTAAGGTCGACTTAAGAGCATGTAAGAGATACAATGTAATCGAATAGGTATTATTATTATTATATTGTATTAATAGTATTATATTGTATTAATTATCAGAATAATGTAACCGTTTAAAATAATACCACCATCCCTAAAATACTGTGTGTAGCAAAGTACGGTATCAATTCCAATTGACATTCAAATAAAACAGAAAACTATACCAGATATTGCTGTTATTACTTTATATCAGCAAATGAAACTTAGATTACCTGAAAAAATATCGGTTTAATATCTAATATCTTGTAGGAAAATATGATGAGATTGGAAATGCTCTGCGGTGCGCGCGTTGCATTTCAATTTTACGTTTCCTCTCGAAGTTTATTTTATTTCAAAGAATTGCAGACATTTCTGACATCGTGTGGCGGTGGCATTTGACGTATTATTAAGCTCTATTTTATAGAGTACATGTTTGTGAAATTGCAAAAGAAAATATGACGTCAACCTGCTTTTTCGTAAAGGTTCGAGTATAGTATCAATTTAAAAGGGTTTACATGTAAACATTTTGAATTGATAACGAAACATGATATGATTGTTGGAGATTGGATTTGAACTTTCTCAAAGTAAACCAGATTACCATGTCCAAAAATCTAGAGGGATTTCATTAATTGAACATTAACATTAACTGAAACACATTATGTTTTAACCTTACAAAAAAATATCCTAATTGCTTAGATTCAAATTTATGTTGTAACTGCTCTAAAAAGGCTTTTCTTTCTAAGTATTGTGTTCTTATAGTTTGCTTTGACAAACACAACCTAATTTCCAAAATAAAAAAGTAACACCATAATTCACCAGATATTTCCATGAATAAAGTCCATATACATCTAGACCAAACAAAAGAATTAAGCCTAGCCTCATAAACGATCAGTCCTAATCCATGAACAAAAACTTCTAGTATTTTAACTTTGCTTCCCAAAGGAAATTACTGTGAAGTTATAAGCGGAGCACGAATTGAAGAAAACTTGGAAAACTTTAGCCCTCTTTTCATTTCTTGTTATTCTGTCTTACTCTTAGGCTATTACTGGATTACTACTACAGAAAAACTTGTTTATTATTGTAGTGAAAGAAAGGGGAGGTTTTACCCGTCTGTGACAGAAATAAGAGTTCAGTTTTCAAGAAAAAAACTTTTTTTTACTTACTCAGAGTCGGGGTTTTAATTTATTTCAATGTGTTAGTACCGTGATGAATACTATTTTAGATTAAAAAAAAAACATGGAAATCAGGTATCATTATACCTTACTTGAGCAAGCATTTTGAACTCCTGTAACGAACAGAGTTTTCTTACTTTCAATTTGTAAATATAAAATCCTTACTTATTAAGATTAAAATTTCAATGTACAAAGTTGTTTAATAACCTCAATTTCGCGAAGGTCATAAATGAGTAACCATTCATTGAGGTTAAATGTCAAAATGTGACATTTCTGTTACAATATCGAAACTATATTTGGTTCATAATAATTGCGGAATTTGATGAATTTTGCTGAAATTCGAGGTTTTTAGCAAGACACTTAAATTTTCTATCAGCTATTCTCGTCTAATATAACAGTAAATTATCGAATTCGAAAACTTTGTAGTGATTTTTGTACTGTACTATAATTGATGTCTGGGTAAAAAAAAATATGTTTCACAAGCTTCTATATCTAGCGTATCCAACATATATCCTCAATATTAATCCTAAAACAAAAACGAAACAACATTCGCGTGAACTTCCTAAACGGCTTACCCGTTCATGATTCAATAAACGTCAGTGGAGTGTTAAGCTAATTCTCTGATAACGTACACACGACACAACCTCACGCGCTCACGTCCCGGTCGTTAATGACATTAGTAACACCATTGCATTGGTCCGACTACCCCCACCACGTTTTTGGATAGGACATTTGCAGCTGTGGAAGAGAGATGGCGCGCTACTTGGCGTATAGTTGTGTCTCGCTTTCACAACTGAAAGATTACTTCAAGAGCTAGTGGATAAAACAACCGTCGTAAATCCTAGACGTGAATAACATGAGTGGGTTGTTAAACGAAATTGGTTCTTATGATTTTTTACCGTAAGAACAAATTGTCGTCAATTTTCGATAGCTTGATTTTAGATTTGCTTTTATGATGCTTGAAAAATCAAACTTAAGCAATGTAGTTAAGGTTGATATTTGAATGATCCACTTTCATTTTAATTCAAATAAATTACATGATAGAACATGTATTTTGTTACTCAGTAATATCTAATATTAATTTTTTGTACACACTAGACTAGCCAAAGTCAAAAGTAAACCTGCGTTGACATTTCGACATTAATAACGCCTTTATGTCAAACGGATAGAGTTCATTTTTGCAAGTCATGTCACTACGAATAAATTGTGTGGTCATCCGTTTTCGGTACAAGGTTATAAATAAGTTACGGTGTAGTAAGCAAGATCATTTTGGAAGATTTATTTTCTAACTTATTTCTGCGAGATAAATTAGCACCTAAATAAAACTTAGGTTCTTAAAGATTAAGCACTTATGTTTGACTGTCACGACAACTCAACATTTTAGTTGCTGAAAAATTGCAAATTTGCAATATTTTTTTTTACTACACATTATACTCGTACATGGCAAAAACGGAACCGAAACATTTTTCTTGCGTTTTTTCCTGCAAAGTATATTCGTAATTCCATTAACATTTGCTCCCTAATTTTATAGTATTTTAGTTAACTTGAAACCTTAAATAAATATTACTTCAGAACATGACATTAACAAGTAAATTTCAAACATTTCAAAAATCATTTTAGTATTTTTCTAGCAAAAGTAGCGCAAAAAACTTTACGAATGTAGTAATAGAATACGACTCATTAGCCATCATTAAAATCTTAACTAAGCCAAAAAAAAGTTTTGAAAGCCTCGCTACTAATGCAACCACAGGAAGATTAACGATAACGACTATTTCACCCGACAGCTAACTGATCCCAAATTCAGTTTCTATTTCAAATCCTCTCAGTATCTGCACCGCATAAGGCTCTCGATTTCAATGCACGTGGCTAAAGGCTTCGCAAAGCTAACACGACCACAAAAAGTTACGGCCCCACAGCGAATGTGATCCCGTGGCGAAAGCCGCTTTGCAGAGATTTGCACTCGGATTTTAGCGTCACGGAAAATGTGGGTAGATGCAAATTTTGGAAGGTGTATTTTGAAGAATATGTATAGGTTATATTTAACGTAAAAGGTGGTCTTTTTAATTATGTTTTCGATATCAAGTGGATATGTACTCTTAACTACAAACACTAGTATAAAACAAAATCGCTGTCGCTGTACGAGTATGTTTGTTATGCAACGGATTTTGACACGTTTTTTTATAGAAAAATTAATTTAACTGGTAGGTTTTTTTATGATAATAGATCAGTATTTTACCCGTGCGAAGCTGAGGCAGATCGCTAGTTTAAAAATATAAATTAAATAGTTAACTAAGACTGTGACATAAAAAAATAGTATCACGATTTCAGATTATGCTTAATAAATAGTAACGAAAATAACTTGACGTGTTAGTTTTAAACTAAATACACATAAACCTGCAAAACAGTCTCACTAAACTCCCTCTAAAACTAACAACCTGGCAAAACCGTTACGAATACTCCAAATACAAAGACAGTTCAAATAAACTAGAACCAAGTCCAAAATAACCACAAACTAAACGTTTGAACGGAGTGCTCTTGGGAGCCGAGGCAGCTTCGTATAAATACATTATGCTTCCACTAATAGCTGTAAGCGCCTTAATACTCTGGTTATATCAGTGCTATTAATACTGCAGCTTGGTATTTACAAGACTTTATTGAGAACTTGGGTACACGTAATTTGATATTAGAAGAAAGTAAGACGTCTGTCGACAATGGTTTAATTTTTTACGTAACTTTTTTGTGTATAAAAATAAAAAAATATTTCGAGTATAATTATGTATGTACAATTAAATTTTGATTCTGTTATTTAAATTTTAATTAACAAATGTAAATCCTGTCTCATTGAGGATAGACAATTATACATAGTCGTACTGTTTTTAAAAAAATCTAGTACACTGTGAAATGTTCCTAGGTTATCCATCATGCTTCCTTACACCCACACATTGAACGATTTAATGAAGGCTGGTAGCATAAATGAAAATGTAGCTCTCCACAGTCTCCACTCCGTAAAATAGGGTATTTGAGTAAAAAAGCTAACCATTCCTTCAGAAAGATTCCTAAAAACATCACACACACTTAATCATTAAATCAATAATATGAAGTGAAAATATGAAAATATGAAGATGTTAAATCGTATGGAAGTAAGAGCTAGTAACGTCACTTGCCAGTAAAACATGTACTGGGACAGTGAGATGTGACGTCAGGCAAGAGCATAAAGACATGTTCAATATTTTGGAAATGTATCCAAAAGACTATTTAGTTTATTTTAGTCAAATATCCAGTAGTTAACAACAACGTGAATACCAATATATCTAACTATAACTAACAAAGACACCTGTCTGTAACATCCAACTTCCATTCCACCAAATACATCTAACTTTGATCGTTGAAGCGTGAGTTACAAGTCAATACATCACAGTTGAGTTCACAAATGTTAATAATATGTGGCATTTACGTAACACAAGTATCGGTAATTGAATCTACGTAAATTCCACTCGCCGATATGCCAAGGACATTTTATTAACGGTTGACATTTAAAAAACCAATAAGTATAAACACTTTTGGCAAATGTGATTGCCAAACCACAATGAGAATAATAATATTATGAAACAACTTTTGATTACCTTTTAACTGTTTTACAATTTGGCAGAAGTATTATTTTATGTAGATGATGTAGATTTCTGAATAAATGCTTTTTCATTTTACACATTATGGAGTGCATTAAAAGTATTGAGTATTAAGCAAGCGCAGTGACTTATGCTCAATTCTTCTTATAGAAAGTTTATTCTACTCCAACTTCTGAATGCCTAAACCTATATTGATGGGGTATTGTTAGAATGTGCCGTCTCGCTTTTATAGTAGCAGGATTCATCGATAAAGTGAAATAAAGAGGTAGATTATTCACACTAGAGTCTAAATAATTATTAGTAAATTAATAATATCCGAACCGATTACGTTCACGGCTTTTAATCACATTTTTTTACGATTCCCGCACTAAGAAATTCTTAATTCTTGTATCGCGGGGGGTTTCAAAGACTTTTAATTCACATGCACAAAGACACCCCGATTCAGAACAAGCATTTGTAATTGCACAAATTCTTGTCCTCCGCGATCGATCCCGCGACATGTCGTACTCAATAGTAATTTATTTGACCTATACCACTCGGCTATCCGTGCAGTCTACATTGACATTTTCTTTTTTATAGTAACTTTCGTGAGGATGATTCATACTTAAATGAAGCAACGGTTTACTCACGCGTATTGATCGGGATAGCCCTGAATAAACCGTAATTGTATCATTTAAGTACACATTGACATTTACATGCAATTTTCAAACCTGAAACCTTGTTCCTAGAACCGCAAAGCCATGACATACAGTTTTAATAGCCATTAATTCCCGTTACCCGGTATTACCGATACGGACCGAGCCGGGAGCGCGGGTGGGTGACACCGCCCACTGGTACTCTTGTCCACTTACCGTCCATCCAGTGATAAACATAATGGTATTTATGGACATAATTGACTTTATATTTAGTGCAGAATTCTGCTGTTATGTTTATTATTAGATTTTTATTGAACTAAAGTTTCATAATATGATGTGTGATGATGTCGGATCTCCAGCAGCTGGCAAAATATGTTGTAAGCCATTTTTGAACCGACTAAAGAGGAGAAGGTTTTTGAATTCGATCGTCTATATGCTTTTTTTATATTTTTTTCTCGGATAACTTTGTCGTTTATAAGCCGATCTTGATGCTATTATTTTCTTTTTTAACAAGTAGGTACCTATTATTTGGGCATCAGGTTTTTAACAAGTAGTTTAATATTCCAAGAATTTAAACCACGGAAAGATACTTTTTATAATTTTAATATGGTCAATGTTAAATCAACATCAGAAAAAAAAAATGTAATTAAAATAAATCCGAATAAATCAGTTTATAATCAACTATTCATATTCTTCAATGTCGTAACTTGGCGAAAACATAAAACTAATTCATTCCTTACCTAGTATACAGAATTAGGTAGGCATATCTAATGCAGAATAATCATGATATAATTTCAAATATCCCACCACAACTGGCCATATTACTCATGGATAACATAATAGTAGCCACACCGCAACAGATACCAATTACTAACGAGCTACACAGCAAAGCCTGATCGAAATGTCTGATACCTCATTAATTTTGCTATTAAATGCAATGTGTAGGTGTAGTGTGGAATAGACGAGATTAATTGTGTTAGGAGATGGTCGGACTGGAGAAGAAAGAGTTAGAAGGGATTTTTAAATGTAACGAAAAATAATTTTATTCTTAATAATTTAAGAGCTTAGCTTTTGTCGAAGCAGTTCTCTTTATCTCTTACTATTTTGTACCTCTTGAAATTTCTTTTCGTCACAACCTCAATCTTCTTTTTTGGTAACCTTGGGACTTTATTTTTTTGTACTCAAAAAAAAACGATCTTCAAAAAAATGGCTTCATATGCTTTATTCCTTTATTTACATTTTGTTTTTCCTGCCTACGCCAAATTCGATCAAGACTTACGGAAGTTTTTATGAAATAAATAAACCAATGTACCATACTCATACTTACCAACTGTTGACAACTACAATATAGCATGAAAGCAACAGTTTTACAACCGAGGCATCTGTCAACATTATCTTCCCAGCAACTTTTATAACTCAGAAATAAAGCCAGCTATAGTCCTGCCGTCGTCAGCTCATACAATACATTTATTACGGCGTTTTATCACCAGACAGTTTACAGCTGAATTTCAAAACATAGAACACGAAAATGCAGAAGGCTCACTTTCAACACAAACACAACGCATTCAAAAAGTCGATCGATTTTACAAATAATAAATACCGTACGTATAAAACACCTAACGTAAAGTCCTCTAAAATAGTTCTCAATTTAAATATACATCCCTAAGCGTCGCGTCTAAGTCAGATGATGAAAACGATGTCTGTGGAGTGTCTCCCCCGATGTCGTTGCGCATTATGCGTTGCACTTTTTCATATTGGCTGTATTAGACGATTCTCTACTTAATCTCTACAAAAACACTACTTTAAAAATTGCAACAGCATTTTCGAACAACCTTACTTATTGAAATAACCGAACATATCAAAGCTTATATTCTCCGCTCTGTGTCTATCGTAAACTGAAGGGCGAGCCCGTAATTCGTCCTTTGAGGGCGGTCGTTACATTTGTATGGGGAATCAGGCACATCAAAGTAATCGGTGTCTATTCACTTCCCGGCGTGACGTCGGTGTTTATGCTACCCTGGTACTCGGTGACTCGAAGTTTTTGGATCTTGGTTTATATAAATGTTGTGCTACTTTATAAAAACGCGAAAGTTTGTGTGTTTGATGGATGGAATGCGACTTTTTCACACCTAAACTGCTGGATTTTTTTACCGACTGCGCCAGAAGAAAGTTATGTTTTTGCAGCTTTAACCGACATTCGTGCGAGCGAAATAGCGGTATTAATATTATAAATGTAAAAATAATGAATATGTTAATCTGCACGATTTGGTTTACTACTATAAGCTTACTCAAGGAAGGACATAGGTTACTATTTGCCAATGCGCTGACAAAGTTGCTAACAAAGCTACTATTTAAAATAAATGCTACGTAGAAGGGCTATTGAACCGGGTATCGTCAGAGTTCAGTCGTCACATTACCGCCTTCCATCTAAGAGAACAATATCCGGAGTTTGTTCTTAACATCATCGCCTTTGTTATTTTATTACTTATTATTTTAGTCAGTCTTGCCGATTAGAAACATGTTGACTTTCAAGTCAACAGGTCTAAGTCATGTTTCAACATATTGACTTTCAAATCGGCAATCTTATAGCCAAAAAAAAAACAGATCCATACAACTTTAAACAGATTACCATACGGAAAAGTCAGTTCCTACACCCAACTTACTCAACTAAAACCTGAACTAAACCCGAGCGATATATCGAGGAGATTGAAGCCGACCGCAAGCCGCAAGCCTCGGAAGTCGGCCATCCTATCTCCTCGCCAGTCTGCACTCCCCGTGGAGCAAATCGGTTTTATCAATTGACGAAGCACCGACAGGTGCAGCTATTAAGAATTGGAAACTGTGGATGTGAAGTGCTGCGGTCGAGAATTTAGAACTCTGGGTTATGAAGTTGGGTTAGTTTGATTTTGAAGGGGGGAGGAGGAGGGAAGAAAAAGTGTCAGAAAAAACGTGAAGAGGCCTGAACAGAGGTTAATTTTGGACTTAAAGGATGATAAGGGTAAGACTAGTAGGTGAATTATGCGATGGTTGGTTGAAGCAGTTCTTTTTTTCTCTCAAAGCCCGATGGCACGGCAATCCGACATGACTGGAGAGATTCAGTGCAGAAACCACATTTAACTGTGACTTGTGAAACACAACACAACATTCCAAAAGAAAAAATAAAACTCGAGACCAATTGCTATTTACAGTTCGGATGCGGTTTGAATGCCGTTAACATGACTGCAATAGAACTGCACGGTTGACTGCCCTCCAGGAACTTATCTCTACAGTGATTAGACTCTAGACAGACGGCTGGTTTGCAGTTATGTCAACTGCGGTCAAACTGCAACTTGCCACTGGATTTCAGTTGAAATGCGGTCTGTCTATCTAGAGCCTAATACAGCATTGAAAAAGGTTCTAATTTTCCAAACGGGACAAAATTGCAATAAATAAGCATCTATTCAGTTTGTTCCTTCTCAAAACAAAATATTTACTTTCCGATGGACCATTTACTCGCTACTTATCAATTCCACTTCACGTACAAACAAAAGAAAATAAATATAGTACAGATGAAATAAAAACAGTTGAATATGCACTTATTGCTTATTGTCGAAGCAATTTGTTGATCAAAATGTATGAAACGCGAATGGGTTGAAAGTAAAACAATAAATTCCAATAACCTCTTTGTTCCGGACCTTTTTGTGCAGATTTTAATACTGTTACTGTATTTCATTATTGTGAAGTCTGCAGTCTTGTAATGTAATTAAATGAGTTTCGACTCCGTTCAGGTATTTTGTAAGTATACGGAAGGTATTTCACTTAAAAATTCGCTTTATTAAGTTGTTGAACAATGCTTTGACTTGGGTATTTTTGCTCCGATTTAATATTGTGGCTGTGTGAGTTAAATATGTTCACTAAATCTTCACTAAATTATTAACAAATTAGTGGAGATCAAAAATGATCACATTAAAGGGTTTGTAATTTTTTTCGTTTTTCTTTAAGAGAATTTAATGTCATTTTGACACGACTTTACTGCGTCAGCTCATGTTTAAGACGTTCGTCAACATTATGAAACATAAGTAAAAACCAATATAATATTACTTTCACTATTATAACCTACCTTTTCATGCTTTCTTTTATCTAAATATGCACGACCTGTGTAATCATTTTACTCCACAGTACAAACAACTCGACTCGAACAGAAAGTAAATAAAGTTTCGTAAACATTAAAGCTGCAAACTGAATGTGATACCTACTTCAAATGTAATAATGTCCGGAACGATTTCGGTCACGGCGGCTAGTGTTACTATGACACCAGCCAGTTACGCGGAAAACATTATAGTGCACAAGCGTGTGCGCAAACACAGGTGCACTCTCTATTCCTTTAATCTCATAGCCCGATGGGACGGAAATCCGGCACGACCGGAAAGATGTATTGCAAATAACACACTCTGGCAGGCACATTACAATAATGATTTTTAATCTGTGCCACTACGAATATGTACCAAGGGATGGTGGATTTAAAAAGCTTACACAGAGACTACTTAGTTGTTCTTTATTGCTGTCCAAAACCTGTATACAATATGTATTTAAATCCATAATATTTTTTTTTAATCATTATCAATGATAAAAAACAACATTCTTCATCAGTACGTAAATTCTATAAGTTTTAATGTCTAATATTATTTATTTTTAGCATATATTTCGTATTTACTTGTCCATAGGTCTATCGTGTAGCATGTAGTGTTTACCGTTCATTTAACTACCTAGTCGAAATTTTATGCACTGAACTCAATAATGTATTGATGTAACAAACTTTCAACAGCGGTGTCACATCGCACCACATTTTTACTTCACAAAATTCTTAAAAGCTCGCCGCAGAAGCAAAGAGGTCGGTGAGGTACAGCAATACGTTAGCTAAACACTCCGGTGTCAAAGCGAATGCTCTCTGGCAGGCAATAGAGCGCAGGGCTGTCACTGCCGTCTGTGCGTTCCTACTTTAAAATCTGTCAATAGCGTTTGTGTTTTATTTTAATTTTTACTTTTCAAGATTCTTAAAAGCTCGCCGCAGAAGCAAAGAGGTCGGTGAAGTACAGCAATACGTTAGCTAAACACTCCGGTGTCAAAGCGAATGCTCTCTGGCAGGCAATAGAGCGCAGGGCTGTCACTGCCGTCTGTGCGTTCCTATTTTAAAATCTGTCAATAGCGTTTGTGTTTTATTTTAAGATCTCTTTTCTGTGGTTTGGTTTGGTTTGGGGTTTGTGGATATTTGAGTGCTGTGTGTTGATTTAGGAATAGTTCTTAGCTGTTTATAAGGCAGCTAAAATATTTACCTAGTTTAGATACAAATATTATTCTAAAACCGGCCAAGTGCGAGTCTACAGCTTTCTAGCTATCACGGTTTATGAGATACAGCCTGTAGACAGACAGCGGACGCTTAGTAATAGGGTCCCATATTGCCCCTTTGGGTACGGAACCCCAAAAATGGAACGCAGTATGAGTATAATAGTTTATTACTTATATAAAAAAATAAGGTGACATTATTGTGAGAAGCTAATTGTTTATATCGGTTATTAGATCTAATTTTCAATATGCATACCGGTTTGAACAGCTGTCCCCAATATAACTTAGATAAAACATAGTTAAAGAAATATCTACATTTATAACTAAACTTAAAGAAGATAGATTTTTGACCGACATTTTGTACATTGATAATGGCAGCCCTAAGATCACAGCATAAGTCCTGTATCTTATGCATTGAAGTGTCACGAGTTCGAACTTAGTCTTAAAAACAAATAAACCTTATACATATTCATTGTTCTTTACAATACTACTAAAATAATTTTTGTACCGCAATATTAATCTTACATCACCATACCACTTTTTTAGCTACCTTATCTACCCATTAAAAAAACCAATGATCTAAATTAAAAATCCAAATTCCTCCATCAAACGTTATCCACATTCCAATCAATAGTTGCCCAACTGTGACCTAAATAACTAAACATCAATCCAACGTTCCTTCGTATTAACATTCCTCACCCTTTTTAAAATGTTACGAAATGACCTTTTTTCTAAAGAAAGTTGCAATAAATTCTCGATTGGTGCCATAGATCAGACGGCCTACCTATTTGAAAGAGAGTTTTTTTCGGCTATAGAAAAGAGACGCCACTCTAAGCAATGTAGTGCGCTGTCACGCTTCCACAACTGTAATATTATTTGTAAAGCTAGTTGGATTCTCAACAGTAGCCTTAAGTGGTGCTAAAGTAGTGTCGCAGTTGTGGAAAAGAGACGCCGCTCTTCGCCATGTAGTGCGCTGTCTCGCTTCCACAACTGCTATCACATTACTTTAAAAATGGCGGTATAGATCAGTTTGGCAGATTGATAGATATACGATCGTTGATAGAATGACATTTGAAGCGGATAGATACGTTATTGGATTTTGTATTTTTGATACGAAAGTGTAAGGTTAACTTGTTAGAAATGTAGTAGATTTATATATGTGGAGTTATGTTACGAAAAGGAATATTTCTTTGAATATGATTCTTGTAATTCAACTGAATTGCTTATGATTGTTACAAATGTTCTAGAAGTTTTAAGCCAGTTACTTATTTTTTTATTATTATAAAAACACTTACATCAATAAAACAAAATACTACTATTACTAACATACTATGCTTCCGCTGTCTGTCTGTCCCTTTGCATGTTTAGATCTTTAAAAATTACGCAATAGATTTTGTTGCGTTTTTGTAATAGATAGAGTAGTTTAAGAGAAAGTTTTATATGTATAACACATTACTATTGCACCTGTGAAATGCCGGGGCGGGTCGCTAGTATTTATATGGTTCAATCACAGCATGGAACAATCAAATTTAAAACATTAAATCAAATGATTATTGTATAGCAACATTTAAAACAATTTAAAAATCGTTAACTTCCACAATTTAAATCCCCAAGCGATTCAATAACCAATCAATTCCTAACACATTATAAAATCGATAAAAATTCAATACCCAGAACACTCCAATTCATATTTAAACCGATTCGACGATTAATCGATTACCAAAAATCGATAAAACAGATCCCTCTCGATAAACTACAGCTATCTATTAAAATCGGAACGTTGAAGGATCGTTGCGCAACCAACCCAAATCTAGTGATTGATTGCTATAGACTTTATTTATGTTCACTCCAACGTTCACTGAACTAAATGAACGAGTAATTGATCGAACGACTCGTTGTTGGAACGTCAAAATGTTATTCAAATGATTTCCTCGTTAATTTGTCAGAAATTACGGATGGATTTTGATGGTGAATGACGATAGATAAACGTAATTGGATAAGTACAGATAGCGCTTAAGAGGTTTGATGTTAAATAAAAATAATAAGTGAATTTAAAAACCGGCCGTTTTATCCGTGGTGACACTGTCTTATAAAACAAGAAAAATAAGTTGTTGTTTATTTTTAGCACGAGCTGTAAAGAGATAGAGAGAGTAGAGTATAGGAATAGGATTTCTGAATCTCCTTCATCTTTTTGTGGTTATCTAAACTAATTTGAGTGTGTTTATTACGTTGTCACACCAAAACCGCTAAACGAATTCTAAAAAAAATCTTACATCAATGGTTAGCTAAATTCTCATTTTATACATCAGCATAGATCTTTTAGTAACATAACCTATTTTTATCCTCATTTTCCCGTAAAAACGAAAACTAGGCGAGCGAAAACTCAAGACACCTCTTAATTAAAAGAAATATAAATGCCTTATAAAATAATTTACCACCACAACAAGTATCTTGAACGGTAAAAAACCGGCCAAGTGCGAGTCGGACTCGCGCACGAAGGGTTCCGTACTATCATCTATAATAGAAAATCACGTTTGTTGTAGGTATACTAATTTTTTGTCTGTTAATCTACCTTTTTATTAAGATTGAGTAAACATTGCTTAAAAATTACTGTTGTTGAACCCCCTTAATATTTTTTATATAGCGGCAACGGATATACATCATTTGGGAAAATTTCAGCTTTCTAGCTATCACGGTTTATGAGATACAGCCTGGAGACAGACAGACAGCGGAGGTTAAGTAATAGGGTTCCATTTTACCCTTTGGGTACAGTAGTGCAATAGAATAATAAAAGTTGCCGAGCATCCATTCTACCTCCGGCTGTCGTGGCGAGCGGTAGTGTGATTGTGACGCAGTGAAATCAATTCCGTTGTTTTTGTACAAACCTACTTGTATTCGGAGACACAGGACTTTACAGGTATGGAACCCTAAAAAAGATGTCGCCAGCAAAGAGAACTCAACAGCCGAAAGATGCTTACATTAAGGAGGTTTTACTTTTCCTTTTCTGTCAAAGAATTATTTCCTTCCCGTGTTGAAATTAATTTCGTTTGCCTGAAAAACTTTGCAAAGGGAATTTTAGATGTTTATTGCTGTGTATAGCTCAGTATAATTATATAATATAGTATGAACTTGTTAGGTGTATTCTTTGTTGGAGATCCAGAGATAGATAACAGCCTATTTCAATACAAATTATAAATCATACATTAAATACCTATTCTACTGTCATTTTACAGCATTTAAAACATAACATTCGGATTTAATCCCACCCAATTAGACTCTAAAATTTAATACGCTTAATGCCGTTGTTAAAACACAACACACAAACATTAGGACAACACCCTGTAAACTTAAACAAGGAGCAGGATTTAAACTAGCAAATAAAACCTTTTTCCAAACCATTCTAGTTTCCGTTCCCATGAGAATTCGAAGAGAAATCCACAACCCGCCGCGAAGAAATTTTATTTAAAAAATAAACCTAAGAATTTTCTTTCAAAGAAATTTAACGCCGGAAGGTGCATTCAAACTTATTCGTTTGAAGTGCTCAGTATAAAAGTTGTGTGAAAGGAACATATTCTGTGCGTTTAGTCTAAGCTTTTGAAGGTTTGTGTATCTGTGGAAACGAGATGCCGCTATGTGTACTAGTGCTGTTTCGCTTTCTCTGTTTTGAGACGTAAGGAACAACTGTGAATGTTTAAGCTTTTGTGTGTAATTGTTTTTCGACTTTTAGTTTTTAACCTATGATTTAACTGTCTAACGATTTGGTGTAAACTGTCATATTGTACAGTCACGAGCAAAACCATGTACTACCTATTGACTACCAATAGTTGTCGTGGCTTTCTTATGCAAAATTTCGGAATCTATTACGGAATATTTGTGATATTGTAAGCCAAACATAAAATGGTTTACTTGAAAGAAAATTTCACGACTTAATAAATCATTTGACTAATCATTGACCAACTACTATAATCGATTTTCGCGCGGGCAAAGTTTAGTATTTCA
>OW796112.1:1629185-1757447 GCA_941860345.1 Chrysodeixis includens | reverse complement strand
GATGAGTGGAACTTTAAACCATCAAGGTGAAAACGAATAGGTACCTTAATGGTTACTAGTAACCTATATTACCTATATTTAATCTAAGTAATAGGTACTGGGCATAAATAGAGCTCTTATTATGGCGTAAAACGTTTACTATCCCTCATTTATAAAACACTTACGTTACACTTATATTTTTAAACAGTTAAGCTCCATTTATGTAAACTTTCGCAACTTATACACATAATATTTTAGACGACAAACTTATTCCCGATATAATTCGATATTTCTTTTCTCCAGACGTTTCGGCTTTGATTTGATGCAACTCGACCGTTATAATAAGTTAAGCTCAGTCAGTTGAGCACTTACCTCATTTAACAACAAATTTACTAAGTACAGAAATCGTCAAATTTACCTACTATTGCAGAAAAGTAACATAACAAAACCCGTATCTAGATCCCTAGATTAATACCTAGATCTAAACAACTGAAAATCATTTGAAAAGTAAACAAGACAAGTCAACCTCGTCTATTCGCGCCGACCTTAGTGAAGGGTAGAGTTAAAACTGTAGCGTCCGTGACACAGCCTCAGAATAAGCAGCTGTGACCAACGAATATGAAAGCCGCTCCAAAATGTATACGTACACTCGTTAAAAAAATGTTTCAATTGATTCTAACTTGTATTTGTTTTGTTATCTACTTAATACTTGTTAACTGAAATTAGTTAAACTGGTTTGAGGTGGCACAGGACACAAAGACGTGAAAGGATTTGGGGGAGGTTTTTGATCAGCAGTGGGACACAAGAGGTTGGAAAAAAAAAAGGTTGTAATGGTTAAGGAGATTTGTAGACATAACATTGTAGGTAGATTTATATGAAACATAAAAGCTTGTTATGTGAATGAAAACACATGCACAAAAATTGGCAAATTAAGATATGCGTTTGCTCAGACATAAGTCTCCAAAGGCTTAGCACAGGAAACGATAGTTTTCTAAACCGGCATAACCGATGGTTCACTAAAATAAATTTGTAAGTGTGGCAAAGTCACATTGGGCTACCACTAGTTTCTATACTGCAGTAAACAATAAAAAAAACTGCATGTTTATTCATACAGTAATCATTCAACCGCTAAATAAACACAATTTACGAATGAGTGTTTTATTGTAAATAATCATCTCAATAGCGGACCCCAACGCCCCATAAACAAAAGAAATCCGTGGTAAACTAAAATAAAAGGCAGAATAACATTAAAATAATAATAAATTAGACCTGACACATATGTCTCGCCCTTCGCAATAAATATAAAAACATTTGTAATTTTGTTCGCGAGTGTACTCCACAAAGAACATGTCAGTTTGAATTCGTCTGGGTTAGGGGCGGTTGACACTTTTGGTGCCGCGATAGTTTAATACAATTTTGACTATAAATAGTGAGCTATTCTCGTTGATAGAATGACATTCAGTTTATGTAATTGTAAATATGACATTGAAAGACGAAATTCTTGAAGAGATATTTAGACAAAAGAATTTAATGATTTACTAAAACATAATGAAGCTATCTATAAGATTTTAAAGCAAGTACGTGAGGGTACGTGGGTACGTCCCTGACAGCACACTACACGGCGAAGAGCGGCTCTTTTCCACACCAGCAATAATTCTAGGTGCTTTAAGAGGTTATTGTTAGTACCACGTGACATATTGCTACCCAGGCAACGAACGAACGCGGGAGACGTTGCACGGCGCTTTAAGTTCAGCTAGTAAGTAAGAGCGTAACTCTCTACTTCCTCTTTACTGGGTCCACGAGGATTCTCTCGCCTTACCAAGAAAAAGCCCTTACAGTTTTTTTTACGAGAAATCATCAAATGACTCCGCCCACTGTGGGTGCAGCGGGAGGGAGTGTCAGACTTTTACTCACTAAAACCCACTATGTTCCTCCTGGAGCCCTTTGGGTGCTAGGGTCGCGGTAACTCTCACGAACATCCCCGTTGGCCTTCAGTAGCTAAAATTCAGTATTCAGTGTATACCACCCCTTACTCCACTAGCATTCGTCTCGCTAGTTCAAGGCCCCGCAATACCGGCGTGTGACGTCACCGCTCTTATTCGCCGCCATCTTTGTTGTCCCAGCGTTTTAGGCTGTATTGAGTACATCATAGTAGTCTGGCCTACTAACTATTTAGGTTGTTTACATGTGTAAATTTACAAGTTAGTGAAGTGGCTTTGAGTTTTCGTTGAAGATAGTAAAATAATTTATTGAATAGAATCAGATAGTCGTGTAGTGTCACCAAACTAAATGATCGCTGTTCGCAACCGACTTGTTGGGGGTTTGAATCTATCCGTAGGACAAGCATTTTTGTGATATGTAACACATACACGACGCAAATTTCATCCATAATGCAGAAAAAATAGGCCCAACCTAAAATAACTCCGTAATCTTTTTTAGTTAAAACTTTGTACGGGTTACAGTTGGAGTTCAAAATAGGAAAATAGGCTACTTTATATCGCGATAAACTATTAGTATGATTGGAAAATTACTTGCAATAAAACACAAGCTTACATGTTCATAATTTTATTAGTCCGACACTAAATATACTATACAATAATCATTATTAATTTGACACTCCATTATCGAATCCATTCATATACTCAATATGAAAAATACTTGTAAAATAATATTAAAATCTAGCTCATGCGATGAAAATATCAGTATAAAATAATATCTAGGAGCATGGAGATCTGAGAGCCTGCCGGTCTTTGATTATCTGTAAATAGAAAAAAAATACAGTACAATCAATAATTGTATCATACATTCGCGCCACAAGGATCTTTTGGCACGTGGATGACATTATCATAAGGAAGTTTGAGTGCATATTCGCAACATGGATTAACTCAACTGTCTGTCAAAGAGCTTTGATTTGATACATAGTTAGATAAGAAAATTTAACCTATCCTTTACCAATAGCGCAAGTAAATTTTGTTAAATTTTTAACTATATTATACAACGTTGATAAAAGCGAGAGGCATTAAATGAAACCACATATTCTGTATATCATTATAAGGCTACACAACAAAAATCAAATCAATGTAAGCAATAGTTTAGTCACAGGATATTTTTTTAGTTATTTTTTAGTTTGAACATGCTGTATCTTCCTGATTACGTGACTAAGTTTTATAGGCATAGTTATCTAGTTGGCTCCGGTTGGGTCCGAAACTAGTCGGGCTATCCCGATAAATACGCGTGAGTAAACCGTTATAACGTTTTAAGTATAATCATCCTCACGAAAGTTATTTTAAAAATATTGCTTACATTGATTTAATTTTTGTTGTGTAGCCTTATAATGATACTAGCTTTCCGCTCGCGGCTTTGCCCACGTGTAATTTGGGATTGTGGCGTTTTTTAATGATCTCGACAGGACTTTCTTTCATAGGCTAAAAAATTGTTACAATTTGAATTATATTATACAGCTTGAGTTACTCAGGGATGATGTAGCTTTCTAATGGAGAATATTTGAAAACGAAACTCGGTTACTTTATGTAACAAAAAGTAAAGCGATACAAAAACATCGTCTAGAAAAATTAAAAGCATCAGTTGATCTCCTTTCCCCCCCCCCCCCCCGCCCGCTACTTAAGGGCTTGCTACTCCAAAAATCCCTTCTTAGTGGTCAATTGTGTTACTAAAGGAAGCCTTGTTCAAAATATCAGACTTCTATACCGAGAGGTTTCGGCTGGCGTTAATCAATCAGTCACCCAATCGCAACCCCCTAAATCACTATTGGAGGGTAGTTTGGAAAAAAATATAATGCCAAACTTATTTACTTGACCATATACGTGTTTGTGCTAAGTTTCAAGTTTATAACACCAAGGACTAAGATTTTTCATCGAAACGTTATGACCCCTTTTTACCCCCTTAGGGGTTGAATTTCCAAAAAATCTTTTTTTAATGCTCACTCCCGTCAATAAAGGAAGCTTTGTTCAAAATATTAGACTCGTACACCTAGCGGTTATGGCTGCGCGAAAGTCAATCAGTCACCCAATCGCAACCCCCTAAATCACTATTGGAGGGTAGTTTGGAAAAAATTATAATGCCAAACTTATTTACTTGACCATATACGTGTTTGTGCTAAGTTTCAAGTTTATAAACCCACGGAATAAGATTTTTCATAGAAACGTTATGACCCCTTTTTACCCCCTTAGGGGTTGAATTTCCAAAAATCCTTTCTTAGTGCACCCCTACATATCCCAAGGAACCTACATTCCAAATTTCAGCTTTCTACGACCAGTAGTTTCGGCTGTGCGTTGTCTGTCAGTCAGTCAGTCAGTCAGTCAGTCAGTCAGTCAGTCAGTCAGTCAGTCAGTAACGGAAGAGTTTTATATATATAGATACAGAATATGTGGTTTCATTTAATGCCTCTCGCTTTTATCAACGTTGTATGATAGTCTATGACACTATCATAATTTTGATTACGTCAAAATCTGTCCAGCCGTTTGAGCTGTAGAATGTGCCAAAGACGTACATAAACCCTAACTTACGTTTGAATCATAATCCTTCTTTTAAAATTCTGATTCGGGTTTATTACCCTCGATATAATCGAATATATTATAACCCTCTTTCTATCGTATCCGGATAAAAACAAATTGCTGTACGTTACTTTGGCCCAAACGCAAGAACAATTACATTGGCGTATTTGTCCAAGCCTGAATATTATTTGAGAACAACCCACGCGGAATATTTCCAGTGGGTGTAAGTCCGTGTAGGTGTCCAGACCACTTGACCATATGACTTTGCTAATGTCACAAAAAAAAACAATAATGTAAGAAGTTTGTTTAATAAAATTTTGTGTTTTGTTTTGGTTCATTTTGCACTTGACACGTGCAATTTAGTATAGAGGAAAGGGTCTCCAAATACTTAAAACTGTTCCGTAGTCGTTTAAAGACGACTTGAGTGATATAAAATATTCATTAAAACCTTTCTGATAACGTAATTTGAAAATACATTTCCGTTCTGCCTATTCTATATGGTAAGTTCAAAAACTGCTAATTTGTAATCTAATTTACATAAATGTTTAAAACTTAGACTTTGACTCTGTTTTGATAGGGTATTATTTATTTATATTTCTGAAACAAATAATGTACAATTCTTATACAAATACTAAATGCCTGAGGCTATCTCTACCAGTCAACCTTACGCATGATGCAAATAAAAAAAGAAGGTGTATAATTAAAGAGGGAAATAGAAATAATATACCTAAGATACACGATCCACAGATTCTTGTTCTGAATCTGGGTGTCTTTGGCATGTGAATTCAATGATATTAAGGGAATACCCCAACAACAAGGCTTAAATTAAAATACTTTTTTTTTAAACCGAAATTCCTTAGTCAGGAAGTCGTTTAGACAAAAGCACCATGTGTGTGTGAGTTAGATACCTGGTGTTAGCTAGTCACGCTGGTGGTGGAGCTCTTGCTCATGAGCTTGGCGACCATCTCCTGCACGCGCTTCATCTCCTCCAGCTGCGTCGTCAGCTGGTACAGACGGTTCTCGCGCTCTAGTACCGTCTTCTCTAACTGTTTTATAGTCTGTGGGGACAAACAGATGTGATTAAATATGGTTACACATTAAATGTTTAATCAAATCAAACTGAGTTGACCTGCTAAGAATGATAAGAAAAGACAAACATGCGTTTGAACCTCTCAAAGGAAAAAAAAACAATAAATGCTGTGGTCTACCTATGATTATTATTAAAAAGAAACCAAACCCAAAAACCAAAGCTCAGATCCCAAATGGCATACACAATTGACATTTTTATTTTTCACAATATATCGCCCCAAGTAGTTAAGTTCGATTTCTACATATCATGAGTTTTGATTATATTTCTGTTCTCAAGAGCTAATATGTCCCACGTAGATGGCTGGTGTCATAGTAACACTAACCGCCGTGGCCGGAATCGGTCAGGAGACACATGATTATCATTTTTTTTTTCAAATCAACCCAAGTGGTAAAGTTTGATATCACATTATTTTCATATCATGAGTGAATGACAGGCGATAAATGTGTTGTTCCTTTATCTACCTACAGGTATAGCAGTCAGGGTCATTCACCACTAGACCAGCAGGCCTGTCAAAGTCTGATATCACAATTTCTCCCTAACATGAGTGAATGGCAAGCGGTAAAGGATGCGTTTTCCTTTATCTAGCTATACTTTGATTATATTTCTGTCGTGTAGTAGTATGGTGTATCTCACCGCGTCTCTCTGCTCGACCTCCTTCCGTAGAGCGGCGTCGTGTGCGGCGGCCTCCTCTAACTTCTTGTCCCTCTGCTTCACTCGCTCTTCGAACTTTATTAGCACGCCTGCTAGCTCGCTGTTTTTATTTGTCTGTTAACAAAACGTACGTATGTAAAAATTGGCATTTATGTACATAGGTACAACAATGCTAACAAATTTATCAGACTTGTCTCCAAATCGCGCGTTCAATAAGCGTTTAATAATTAGTGCGGCGTTTAATTACTACTTACATAAACATAGTCGCATTAAGCGATATTGATAGCAAAAGAATCACTAGAAATTTAAAAAACTACTTGCAATATCTCAAAGTCTAAGTCACAAACTTTTATTCAATTTAGGTTACAAATGAGCAGTTTTTAAACGCGCATTATAAAATTTCAAAAATTATCAAAAAGGCGGCCAGGTCTGTTTGCTTGTTATGAATATGTTATATCACTTCGTCGCCTTAAAACGACTATGAAACATTCTTTAAACTAAATTTGCAAAATAAGCCACAACAAAACTCTAAATTTTATTAAACGAACTTCTACATACATTATTTAATTACTGCAGAGAAAAATTCGCGACAACGCGCCATACTCATAATAAATACTTTTTGTTTTGACATTCCATAACATGTAACTATGTTCATAAATTCTTTTATGAATTTCTATTCAATTCTAGCGGTGTTTCCTCGACACAAGAATTGAAAATAAACTATAAATTAATCTCTTTAAGACACAGTCTGTAAAAAAAAAACTATAATACAGTTATTTTAATGTTTTTCAACCAAAATTTTCATTACAAACCTGTTGTTCCAATTTCTTCTGTACCGCCCTCGTGTCAGCTTCGGCCGCTTTCAAACGCTCCTCAAACTCCCGCTCACGAGTCTTCATCTCATTATCTAAACCCTATACACAATAACATTTAATTAAATATAACATTCAAAGTACAAATTGTCAAAAATAATTGTTTTAATTTATTTATTATCAACATATCGAAACAACTTGACCAAAATTCTCTTGAAATTTTTGTGAGTATATTGAGTAAGTCTAAGAAGCGCCCAACATCTATTGTTTTATCCAACAATTCTTTTTTTTTACTTTTGCAGGAGTACGATGTCGCGGGCAACGGCTAGTCTTATATATAAAGTTCCTGTACTCCAAAACTAATTATTTCACAGATTTAACTGTCACAGATTGTTTTATATTGAAAACCTATATTTTTTTTTAATCATACCTAAATGTACGACGATAAGTTGAAAATTCACATAACAATGTATATTTTTTTTTACAAGACAACGGTGTTAATACATACAGCCAACTCGGCACGGAACTCTTTATGTAGATTCTCTTTTTGATGTTCCTTGTCAAGTTTCTCTGCAGCTAGCTTCGCTCTGTACCCGCGTAAAGTAGTTTCAGCATCTTCCAACTGCTTATGAAGGTCTTCTATCGTTTTCTTATGCCTAAGATACAGTTTAAAATATTATAAAATTATATTTAAAAAAAATGAAAAATTTATTAATAAATATCGAAAATAAAGCAAAAAAAGTACAAAATATATACAATAAAAAAAAAAATATTATTTAAATAAATATGAAAAAAGGAAACACAGGCAACATGCATCGGCCGGGAATCGAACCCGGGCCGCCCGCGTGGCAGGCGAGCATTCTACCACTGAACCACCGATGCTTGTACTACTACGGTCAAATTAATCGTTCAGTAGCGACGCTAGATTTATTTATAGTAAGAAATTGTACGTTTGAGGTCATTACCCTACTATTGCGCATAGGAACTGATTACAAAATGAATGATAGAAATAATTTGCGGTTTGGTATTGTGGAGCTCATTACATATACTGTATCGACTTGTGTATAATAATATTCTCAATCTTAGTATTTCCGGGGCATGTTTTGCCTTAATTAGGGAAAAAAAATTATTACTTTTTCTATTGTTAGGTAAATAGTTTTTAAATTAGTTTAAAAAAAGGTTAAATATTTTATAAAAAAATATATAAAATAAACGTTAATGTTAAGAAATTGTTATGATATTTTTCTTTTTTTTTAAACCATCTTTCTATTTCTCAATGACTTAAAAAAATATATTTTTTAATTTTTAAAGGGCCATTATTCTACTTTGCAAAATACACTAAGCTATTCGAGTAAAAGGACTATGCAGAGTGCACTAAACTATTTAAGAATTTTGTCGCATATTATTATGTTCAGCACTTATGAAAAAAATAAAATATTTCTTGTAATATAATATACCTTTCGTTCTGCATCTGTGTGGTGTACAAGACATCTTGTTGGGACGAGTTCGTTGCCTGTAGCATCGCGAGCGCGTGCTGTAATGACGCCATATGTTCACTCGCTCCCTATAAACAAAACATCATAGTTGAAAGAAAGTAAGAATTTAACACTTGTCAGAATGTAGTTTACAATAGGTGTTTTATGTTAAATAGAGTCTCACAAATGTTAGGTTTATTATCTACTCATAATTATACACTATTCTATCTGTATAGCAATGTTCTTGTCATCAAGAAAATCTTTGGAAATGCTTCTTGAAATTATCATGTAATCTATATATATAAAACTCTTCCGTTACTGACTGACTGACTGACTGACAGACAATGCACAGCCGAAACTACTGGTCGTAGAAAGCTGAAATTTGGCGTGTAGGTTCCTTGAGATATGTAGGGGTGCACTAAGAAAGGATTTTTGGAAATTCAACCCCTAAGGGGGTAAAAAGGGGTCATAACGTTTCTATGAAAAATCTTATTCCTTGGGTTTATAAACTTGAAACTTAGCACAAACACGTATATAGTCAAATAAATAAGTTTGGCATTATATTTTTTTCCAAACTACCTTCCAATTAAATAGTGATTTAGGGGGTTGCGATTTGGTGACTGATTGATTAACGCACATCCGAAACCTCTCGGTATAGAAGTCTGATATTTTGAACAAGGCTTCCTTTAGTAACACAATTTACCACTAAGAAGGGATTTTTGGAGTAGCAAGCCCTTAGGTAGCGGGCGGGGGGGGGGGGGGGGGAGATCAACTGATACTTTTAATTTTTCTAGACGATGTCTCGCTTTACTTTTTGTTATATAACCTAATCGACAAACTCAAAAACTACTTATCGTTTTCAAATATTCACCATTAGAAAGCTACATCATCCCTGAGTAACTCAAGCTGTATAATATAATTCAAATTGTAACAATTTTTTAACCTGTGAAAGAAAGTCCTGTCGAGATCATTAAAAAATGCCACAATCCCTAATTACACGTAGGCAAAGCCGCGAGCGGAAAGCTAGTCTAATATATAAAATTCTCGTGTCACAGTTTTCGTTGCCATACTCCTCCGAAACGGCTGGACCGATTCTCTTGAAATTTTGTATATGCATTCAGTAGGTCTGAGAATCGGCCAACATCTATTTTTCATCCTTATTTATTTTACTTTTTTTCGCGAACGAAGTCGCGGGCAACAGCTAGTAATATATAAATATGAAAATTAGTATGTAATAACAACAACGGGGTATTGTTTTTTGCAGGTTATAGCTGCAAAAACATTACCCCGTCTGACACAGTCGGTTAAAAAGGAGCCTATAATCCAGGGTGTCAGTTAACCCCATGCATAATTTTATCTAAATTGATCCAGCCGTTTAAGTGTAAAGGACTAACAAACATCCATTCATCCACACTCACAACTTTGCTTTTATAATATTAGTAGAATAAAATTGTCGAAAAATATAAACAGTATTTATAAAACGGCTTTTAGTAATGTCTTTTTATTTATTTGTGTCTAAATTCTACTCTGAGTGACAGAGAGAGAACATAACAGCATAATTAGGTTAAGTTGTATTATAGTATAGTATTATGTAAATTAATATGGGCCTTGATGTCTGAAATAAATGGATAAATAAATAACATTATGGCGGAAGATGAGGGTGTTGTTGAACTAGGAATGGGTGTTGTTGAACTAGGAAAGGAATGAATGTTGCTTACCTGTAACGCCACAGAATGAGAGTGCAACCTCTGTTCCAGACACGTCATCTTGTAGCCGTAGAGCTCCATAACGCTAGATGTAGCGATGTCTGCTATCTGAAAATATAAGAGCAATTTATTTTTAACATTATTTTTTAACCAACTCCATAAGAGGATTCTCAATTCGACCGCAGATAATTGTTTTTTTTTTGTTTGTTCGCACATAACTTCGTTGTTTATGAACCGATTTTGATAATTCTATTTTTATTGAAAAGTAGACCTTTCCAAGGTGGTCCCATGATAAGGAAGTCGGGGTCTGATTATGGAAGACTAGTGAAATCGAGGGGAACTTTCTTATGATGATGATGTTGATGACTCTTCCATGTACTAATTAAGTTAGTTTAGTTTTTCTATTTTGTTTATAGAGGTTAAGCTAACATATTATGCCAAGTTGAGAAGGAAACTAGTCTTTGTAGTTGAAAGAGAGTAAAAGATAGATGATTTCTTTTGCATAAATACATATATAGTGTTTTTGCTGCTTTTATTATTGAAAGATGTTTTTATTGCACTGGCGGTATCCTCATGTGCCGGGTTGTGCAGTTCCCTTAAAAATGGTTTAACTGTATGAGCTATTCGGGGCTCGTGTGCCGCCTGTTGGCACAGGCTTCCTCAGATCGATCTGGTTCTTTCTTCTAAAGGCCAGTCCAGACACTGCATTTGTTTACCCTATGTAAAACACTTTAGTCTGGACTTTTAAGAGGCGATGACCCCTGAGTTTGTTTCAAATTTCTTCTCAGGGTAGCCACAGCCAGTTAGGAAATGTCGATTCTAGCGAGCTTATATAAAAAAAAAATGTAATTGACATAACATTTATTCTATTTGCAGGATAAACTATTTTATTTAATTTCCCAGAGGCTCATACTTAGCAGTGGATGATGGAATGTTTATAATGCTTTGTTATATTACCTTCCCGTCGCGCAGCTTCTCCCCTAGCGCGGTTACTAGCGCGTCCACGGCGTGTTCCTGGTGCGGCGCGAGGCGCGCGGCGCAGCAGCCCGCCTCGCCGCAGCCCGCCTCCGTGCGGACTGACGACGACGACGAACACTCGCTCACGCCGCGACTGGACTCGCCGAACACCTGGCGAATGTAAAATATACTGTAATATGTTCTTTGTTGAGACTTCATACGCGTTAATACCGTGAAAAAAAATATAAAAAAGAAAAATGAATTCAGAGGAATAAAGATGTTGGCCGATTTTCAGACCAACCCGATAATAGTATCTGAAGGACTAATCCGCAATAAGATAAAAGTTATCAATGCTTAATACTACTCCAAAGTTAAAAAAGGCATTTTTCGATATAGGTGAACACTAGCATATTTATGACTGATATTATTTATTCATGTACTGTTAATCGCCTTTTGTAAAGATACGTATCCAAAAAACAGCACTCCCTTTCCTTAAAATAATAAAGCTTTAAGTAAAATGTTACCTGATTCATCTGATCTGAGGGAAAGTAGTGATGTTTGATCAGCTGTAATATCTGTCGTCGCCTCGGTCCATTGCTACTAGTCAGACCGGCACACAGGAGCTTTCTAACCTGTGTACAAAAAAAATATACTTAAAAGAATTGCTGCTCAAAATCGAAAGGAGTGGAAGACTCTTCTTCGAGCCCTATGTCCCTTATGAGGGCCCGGATAACAGGACCACTCATTATCACGTCGTAGTTATGTTAGCCCACCACCATCGCCTGCCGGGGAGCGTGTCGTGCCTGCCGGGGAGCGTGTCGTGCCTGCCGGGGAGCGTGTCGTGCCTGCCGGGGAGCGTGTCGTGCCTGCCGGGGAGCGTGTCGTGCCTGCCGGGGAGCGTGTCGTGCCTGCTGGGGAGCGTGTCGTGCCTGCCGGGGAGCGTGTCGTGCCTGCCGGGGAGCGTGTCGTGCCTGCCGGGGAGCGTGTCGTGCCTGCCGGGGAGCGTGTCGTGCCTGCCGGGGAGCGTGTCGTGCCTGCCGGGGAGCGTGTCGTGCCTGCCGGGGAGCGTGTCGTGCCTGCCGGGGAGCGTGTCGTGCCTGCCGGGGAGCGTGTCGTGCCTGCCGGGGAGCGTGTCGTGCCTGCCGGGGAGCGTGTCGTGCCTGCTGGGGAGCGTGTCGTGTACCTGGTGGTGCGCCAGCATGCGCTGCAGTGCGGCCTGCCAGGTGCGCTGCAGCGGCGCCAGCGCCAGCGCCGTGCGGCACCCCACCACCACCGCTTGCTGGGAAGCCTCCGCACCTATCACGCCATTCTGCAATCAAAAACAACACAATTATTCTTACCTATTTACTTTTTGTTTTGCTTAAGGAAAATGCATTACGCATCCCCACGTCGGAGGGGTATGTTGGGCTCACCGGGAGCTTGGAGGCTCCCGGTATACTAAAAACCCCCAGCGTCACGCCCGCATCGTCTTTGTGGAGAGAACCTGGGAAACTGGTTGAACCTTAACTTCCAGACCCCCTTCGGCAAGTTCCGTGAACTCTGCCGCTCCTAGATTGGGGGGAAGATTCAGATGCACTTCAATTTGCTCCCTAGCCCGGCACCGGGAAGTTGGAGGCGATTGTAGATCCGCCTCCGTTGTCCTCTGCTCCACCTTCGAAGTGTTGCGAGAGGGGATCGTCCTGTTACTCTGTCACCTCCTTCTGCGACATGACCTGTTCGCAGCAGGAGGCGACAGCCGCCCATGCCTCCTCACTCCCCAACATCGCGCTGATAACGCGGGGGAGCGAGAGGTCCCGATCGCCACTGTAAGGCTGCCTGTAAACCGGAGCGGAGCTAGGCTGCGGAGCGGAGAAACCGAGAAATTTTAACTAATGACTTGCAAGGAGCGGAGATTTTGTACAACCCTATTGGTTAATATATCTGAGTTTCTCCGCTCCGCAGTCTAGCTCCGCTCCGGTGGACAGGCAGCCTAAGACTGTGGCACTGCTCGGACCACGACGGGCACTCTTCGAAAGTGTGCTGAACCGCGGCACAGTCGTAGCACATTGCGGCCTCCTCCCTTCCGATGCGGTGCAGGTACGATCCGAAACAGCCGTGTCCGGACAATACCGGCACCAGGCGGAAAGAGAGGAAGCCTCGGGGCCTTTCGGGCCATGCTTGCAGTACCGGCCCGATGGCATCAAGCGTCCTCCGCCCAGTGGCGTTGTGCGCCTCCCGACAGACGGCCTCCCGCTCTTCACGCCGTCGTTTCGTCTTGACGCTTCAACCGCAGTCCATTCGTAAACCCTGGTCAGCACATACACCTCGCGCTCCCAAGGCGAGGTGCCGGCTAGACCACACGCCGCCGTAAAACGCACAGAGCGGTAGATCCTCCCAACTATTCTTACGTCCTACAACTTAGTGTACCATGTCATAGAAGATTTATACTACAAAATTCGTGATACTATTCGTAATTTGTGATACCAATGTGTTAAGATCGTAAGCTATTGCTAAAAGAGGTACCATAAACTTCAAAAAGATATAAAGGCCTTTTTGTCGTGCTTATCAACACCCACACGCAAACCTAGAGCAATATCATAACGTTGTATACCTGCGATGTGTACTGCAGTACACTATATAGGGTGTCTTCAAAGGCGTCCGGTGTGACCTCCTGTAACACTCGCTCCTGTGTCTCCTGCGCCTCGCAGAGGGCGCCTATCACTTGCAGCTGGAATTATAACATTAGTTAAGAACTAAATAAAATATAATGTCATACTAAAAACTAAAAACACCAAAACAATAAATTTTAGAAACAGAATAATGAATGTATAATTCATAATACTGTTTCTAAAATTTATTGTATAAAACTACATATATCCTACATGAAACTTATAGCAAGAAAAAGTTATGACACAACTGAATGCTGAAATGTTGAGAAAATGAATGCAAAAAAATATATACAATGCACCCTCTACAAGTTTGACAGCAGGACTAGAAGAAAAAGGATATAAAAGTTGTATACATCTTTACTGTAAATACCCTTAAAAAAAAATTAAATCAATAATTTGTATTTGAAAACATACCCATTGTAATCCAGCTTTCCCAGGTTCCAACGACGGCGGTACTATAAGACCGGGCAGGCCGTCGCTAATCACCGATATCAGTTCTTGTGGAAGGCGGCCCTCATCTGTAAATTATTAATAAATAAACATTCCACGACTTTCATACAACGCCATCTAGTCTCAAACTAAGCAGAGTGTGTTATGAGTACTAGACAACTGATTTACATACTTATATACTTCTAAATACTTACATGTTGATAACTTACAGACGGACACAGAACAAATGATTGTGCTCGTCACACAAACATTTGCCCTGGGTGAGTATCGAACCCGACATCTGGTTAGCAGGGCCACTAACCACTAGACCAACAGGCCCGTCGTTATACATTTTTTAAATCAAAACATACCTATCTCGCTATTTCGGATCCAGTCCAATCAAATTACATAACAAAATTTATGCCTGTGAGAAATAAAATTAGAAAAAAGCAACAAAATATATTTAGTTAAAGTACCTTTATACTGTGATACAATAGCTGCGAATAGTTCCAAAGACTCCGGCAGGCACATGCGACTGGCTTCCATACACAAACAGATGAGCGCGCCGTGGTGGCTTCTCATCGAGTATAGATCTGAAATAGAAACAATGATAAGAGACTTTCGTCCTTATTAGCAACTAGCTTCTGCCCGCGGCTTCGCCCGCGTGGTAAAGGGACAAAAAAACCAAGGTCTTTTCTTAATATTTTTTTCCGTAAGAACCTTCTCCTAATAATAACAAATACAACAAAAAAAGAATTAGTGAAATCGGTCCAGCCATCCACGCGTGATGCCGTGACCAAGGAAAACGGGTTTCATTTTTATATATATAGATAGAAGATAACATTTGAAACACAATCCACATAGCATAACAATCACGATTAATGTTTTAATCAACCAACTCGGCTTACTATCGCCTACTGCAAGACATATTATTTGGTCCAATTTGCACCTCTATACCCGCTTCACCTTTTTGGTGTTTTGTTGTTTATCCGCCCCTAAGATTATTTATTTATTATTATAAGCACACCAACTTTCTTTACAGGCAAGCCCCAATACAACCTACGGCTAATACTTCGAAACACTAAACTTTAAAAATAAGATGGTTTAAATTAAACCACAATCTACATATCTGAGGTAAAGGATTCTATCGCCTTAATTTCTGGTCAATTATAATAATAATTATAACAAGTACATACCTAAATTAACTAAGACAGTCAGGAACTTAAGTGCATTACGAAGGCAGTTGGTGGCGTTTTCTGGTTCACCCATATCGTCCGGCGCCGACCTGCAGAGCTCTTTTACATCCTGAGAAAAAATAAGAATAATATTATTATTATTTACTAACTGTTGCTTGCGACTTTGCCCGCGCGAATGACGATTGTAACTGAAAAAACATTAACCCTGACCCAATCTGTTAAAAAGTAGCCTAAATTTCGTCAAAATTGATCTGGATCAATTTTTAATGAAATTTGGACACGTCCGAAACGAACGGCCATTTGAGCGTGAAAGAGTACAAATACCAATCTATTCTCACAAACTGTCGCGTTTATAATATTAGGAGGATTGCTCATATTGCTAATTAATTAAAGTATAAATTATGTTTAAAGTTATGGTGCATTGTCACAGTTAGCAGTATGAAATAATTGCAAAGCATACACATAAAAATAACAATTATAGAAATAAAATCGCATTAGAGCAGTCATAAAATCCGTTTACAAATTACTGAAAAACCATAGTCATTAAAAAACATAACATAAAACAAGTAAAAAAAAAGCATTATTTTTAATTTATTTATCTATACAAAACCTTCTAAATCATAATAACATGCTTACCTTTAATCCTTCTTCGAGCGCTGGCATGAAGTTTGGGTAGGTGAGCACAAACGCCTGCAGGTTGGGGTCCGTGCACAGGTCGTTGATGAATGTGTACGCGTGGAGGAGCTGCGTCGCGTCTCGCTCACTGTGAGGTGTATAAAGATCAAATTCTATGTTTTTCTTAATATAATGTTATTTAAGTGCTAGGATGCTGTTTTAGTCTCTAACTTAACCTTTGAACGTCGCAATGACTCTACACTATAGTATTTTGCAGCTAAAAGTTTCGACAATAGCATATTTGATACTTAATAAACGACTTAATCCAGGACATCCGTCATGTCGAACTTATAAGGTGAAAACCGAAATAAATACAGTGCTTCCCATAAATAGTTACGTCCTATTAACGTTTCTGTACCCTTAACATTACATTCCTTTATTTTAGTTTCTCCATCGACATCATACTGCAATGCAAAGCCTACCCTTCTTCTTCCCTGTACAATTACTATAAGCCCACCATTCTTCTTTTCTGTATAGTTACAAAAAACCCATACATAGAGCATTACAATATGATCTCACCTTTTTTTTCAATTTCGCAAGTGAAACGCTAATCACTGCAACCCACGCTGAGGGCACGTCGTGGCGATATGTCGGACCCCATCGACTAAAAACACCCCAGCCCCCTTCTACTAACTAAGCCAGCATTATATAGCATAACGATCTCACCTGACAGCCTTATTAAACGTGCGCATAGTACAGCACAGGTACGAGTGCACGTCGGGTTGTCGCGTGGAGGCCGCGCCGCGCGTCGCGCCCGACAGGCATAGCAGCAGCCGGCATACCTCCACGCCGCCGTACCCACCCTCCTGACCATAAAGATCAAGGGTTATTTGTTATTGTAACTGACATTACTAAAGTTGCGGGAGAATGGAAGAAAAAAACGTGTTCCGCCGACCACAAGTAATATAGGATAAGGGCAGAAAGATGATGATAATGATGATTAATGTTGATGCTGTATGCTTGGTCGCTGTGCTTGTGGTTAAAAAATACTTCGTAATCCGTCATAATGGATTAAAGAAGCATTGTATAATGTGCAATATGCAGCTAAGTTAATATTAATATAGCGAGTCCGACTCGTGAATGAACCACCTCACGATAAAATAGAATACTCCTTATTGTACACCATAAATACAGTTATGTTTTATACGATATCGCAGAATAGGGTTTATGTAAACAAAAGTCAATATCAGTAGCACAAAATCTGACCTTTAAACCAAAGGTATAGCATGTGTTTTAAACAGTAAAACTAGTGCAACCCAAACAATACACAAAGCTATTTTTTGAGACAGAGCAAAATGAAAAAGAAAATACCTTTAAGCTAATAAGATGCACAACAAAATCCTTAGTATCCACTGTCCTCATCAATGCATATATCGCTGGCAGATTTGCATAACACACATTGACTAGCACTGTGAGTGACTTATGTCCGATAGTGCGGTGTTGTGGCTCCGTCATGGGCTGAGTGATCCATTCTGTAAGCTGCTTCATGAGACCAGAGAGGTAGGACTCTTGCCAGCTTATTTTTATACCGTAGGATATTTCCTGTAATTTAAAAACTTAATTATTAAACATGTAAATTGTTGTATTGTCATGAAATTGAGATTCCTAGAATAGAATAGAATATATTTATTTGTCCAAACATAGGTAACATAAAGCTCTTAAAAAAATAATATAAAGTATCACTATGTTTCGCCTCACTTGGCATACAAATATTTGCTTAGAACTATGAACTTAAACATTTAAAACACTTAACTAAAATTTGGCACATTTAACAATTATAAAAATAATGCAAACAATTAATACAGATATATATTTTTAGGAACAATGTAATAAACATTTTTATGTAATAAACAAATCAGACTCTGCACCCATTTTGTCATGATCATTTTAAAATTTATCATCAAGGAATTCGGTAATAGAATAGTAGGCTTTTTGTATTAAAAAAATATTAAGTAAGCGTTTAAATCTTTCTAGACCATTTCCATCTTTAATGTTTCTTGGGAGTTTGTTATAAATTTTGGGGGCCATTCCCAAGAAACATTTTGAATATAGGGCAGTTTGGTGAGGCTTAATGCGTATTGTGTCCTGATGACGTTTGGATTTTAGGGTTTCAAATAAATGGAAATTTCTTTTAACGAATATTGCTACTTCATAAATGTATAAACAAGGTAGGGTTAAAATTCGTAACTCAACAAAATATGGTTGGCAGCTGTCAGTCACCTTCAGCTGACATACAGCTCGTAGGCATTTTTTCTGCGTTTTGAATATTAATTCACGATCAGTGCAGTTTCATCAAGTGTTGAGGAAACATACGCATGGTAAGCACTGAGAACTGCCTTCCGTGATGTTACTTTAGACAAATTATGAAAAGCGTATTGATACTGGTTCAATTTTTTAATTATGTATTCAGAGTGATTACCCCATCTAGTAGGGAGTCGTAGTTTGATGCATAAAAATAGCAAACTATTTATTAAATTTATTAATTATTATGGTGTACATAAGGGGTACAAACCTGCATAACACTGAGTAGTTTTATTTTCTTGTCATTTGATATAGAATCTGATAGTAATCGAGTCAGTATAGGCATAAATCTGGAAATAGAAGAATTAGGTAAATACTGTAAATTTATTAATGTACTATAAATTGTCTCCTGATTTGATTAACCTTTCACAATGTCCCTTGTAATTAATTTCAACATTTTTAGGGAGACCTTTGTCAAGTTGAGGGACTCCAACTATCAAAGGCATCTACAGCATCAAGCAAGTTTAAAATGATTCATAACTTACTTATAAGTATGAGTAAGAGCATGTTTAGCACTGGGTTCTATAGCAGCGCGGGCCAACACCGCGATCCCTGCCCAGTGTGGGCCGCGTCCATCGCACATCACTCTCCATAGTGAACTGAAGAATGCACACACTTCTGACCGACCAGGTGAGAAGATTGACAGGTCACATGATGAAGCTATTAACTGAAGACATACATATTTGTTTAAAGTTGATACTTAGTTAATAAAATCTATGCATATTCAATGGCCTCTGTAAATTATAACAGGATAATGTTTCAGGTTGATTTAGTGGCTGGTATTATGACTGACTAACAAAACTGGTATTATAACAAATAAGAAAGAGTAACATTTTGTCTGAATTTGAACCTGTTCTATACAAGAAACGGGACCGGTAATTCAACCTCTGGACGAGTAGCGGCTAAATAATGCCACATGACGTGCAAGTTGCAACTTGTCCATGTTTTGCGTTTATTCACAGATTTTACTGTGATTAGGGATTAAAACTTTTCATAAAATAAAAGTACTTTCGCTTAAGCAATCTACTTGTAAAACAAACTATCCAAACAAGGGGCACTAATTTCGATAAAATTTAACTTTAAAATCAACAGGTGCAACTTAAAAGCTATTTCCTGTTTCTCAAGTTACTAAAGTTTTATCTTACCCCAAGATATCGTGTCATCAAATTTACAGCAGATTCACTATGTGTCGCTTCAAATTCTCGTGCCGCGTTCACAAAAGCTTTTAAATTAGAAAACTTTCCTCCTTCCGAGGGGTTACTTAAATTTTCGTTACCATCCACATCCATGTCCATTCTTCAAGTTTCGAGCAAATTATAAATGAAATATGTGTCTTGAAAGGTTCCAAAGTATGTAACTACTGTTTACGAATAGACGCGTCCGAATATTCGAAAATACAAACAACAAAACTAGTAAAAATTATAAAAAGATTCTTGTTATCACCGTAAAATTCAATTTCAACTGTTTTCTACGCAACTGACAGCCATTTTGACTGTTTATAAAATAGTCTCCGCTCATTGGTCCCTTCGGTTTAGCATAAATAGACTCTTCTAGACCATGCACTCAAGATTTTTTTGACGATACTTAAACTTTCTCGTTTAACTCGTTATACTAACTTAAAAATCCTTTTTTTTTGTAAGCGCTACCTATACCCGCCGTAAAATAAGTAATTACTTAAACATAAAATACTTTGTACCCAAACATATTGGTTTATGATCTTAACTAGAATGTCATCCTCAGTTCCGAAAGGACAGCTGTGTAATTTATAAAAATAATAACAGTGTCTGTTGAAAAAACAAATTTCTCAAAAATCTTCACTGACATTTCAAGTGTTATTATTTTTGAAAGCAAATTTTTGTTTGCGGAGTGATTTACCTTTAAAAATAACCATATTTTCTTGAGCCATACTTATACACTAATATGGGAGTAGACGTGGAAGTTATTTCTCCTGGAGATGGTTTGTATTACGTAAATATGTAGTCTGCACACTGCTTTGTAACCTACGGTATTACAGTTTCAAATTTTTATACTCAATATGTATTTTAAGGCACAACCTACCCGAAGCCTGGTCAAACAGTAGTCGTTCACTACACGGGGACTCTTCAAAATGGTACCAAATTCGATTCCTCGAGGGATAGAGGTCAACCTTTCAAATTTACGCTAGGACGAGGCGATGTAATAAAGGGATGGGATGAGGGCATTACTAGGGTAAGTAATTGTACTATAATAAAAACCTTTTTACTGTATCTGCAATCACTACAAAAATAACTAAATAACATGGTATGCCTGTTTTTTCTTCTCTTTTATGTTAGTAATGAGTAAATACTCATTTACAGATGTCGGTGGGTGAGCGAGCCACACTGACGTGCTCTCCAGACTTTGCTTACGGCTCTAGAGGTCACCCAGGAGTCATACCACCAAACGCAGTCCTAATATTTGACGTTGAGCTATTGCGGGTTGAATAAAAGCATTCCGCAAACAAATGTATGTTTCAAAGATAAAATTTGTTAAAAGAATTCTCATTAAATGTTTATAACTAATCTTTATGTAACAGTATTTGGTTTGTGACTTATGTGTAATGTTAAAGGGTGGTAAGACAATCAAACTGCTTGACTAAATCTATGTGGAAAAGGTGACAATGAGCCATGCAAGAGTAGTATCTCCTCAAACGACTTAATGAGCTGTCAAGTGTATACTACCAACTGTACAACACTGCTCTTAGCATGGTGGTTTACTGGTCTAATAAAATATGATTTTTATTGATCAACATGCAAAGGGACCATCAATTAATCAGATGAGGCTTGAAAGGGGGGAAAGGGATCAACAAAAGTTAGTTGTCTTAAACCTTACCAAGTGTCACCAAGGAGTAGTGGAGGTTAAAAAAAGATCATTTGATAAATGCGTGAGCCTAAAGATGAAAGAACAATGTCAAACAGTTTGATTGCTTTACAAACCCTTACTAAGTCTTACTCGGCTTAAGCTGTATAAGTAGTTTTGCTAGAGTATTTTATAATGCTCATTTTGGTGATAATAAGGTAATGTTCAATGAAATATAAGAAAGAAAAAGGTAACAAGTTTGGCAAGATGTTGAAGCTAATGATTTTTAATTGGCTGCTTAGGAAATGCTTGGGTTTTAAGAGCAAAGCATAGAAAGTGAGATAAAGAATGGTTAATAAGTCATAATTATGAGGAAAGGTTCTCGGCATTTTAAATACTGTGTTTTCACTGTAAGTGTTAAAAGGAGGTAATATTTACTTAAAAGTATTTATTATTTTGTCTATGACTATGTATTAGTAATCTTTTTTTTAAGGCATTGGTGCCTGTTTTGCATTTTTAAGAAAAAAACATGATATTATGTTTAAAAGATTATTACTATGAATTTTCTCATTAATAAGCATCAAGATCAGTCTAATCAAGTCATGTAATAGTGAATATTTGATGCTATTTTTTTTTTTGTTTTTTCAAAGATTAATGTTTTATGTTTGTGTATGTGTATTTATCTCCAATTGCATTTAGTTCTAAAGTTGGGAATTAAATATAATATTGTTTCACCTGTAAGGGTAAGGACAACATTATAAGCTTTTTGTATTCACTGTCTATTGTAGGAGCAAAGGTACATAATATTATGCCATAGCACAAAACTTAGGTAGAAATACTAACCACCTCTATGTCTGAATAGCATTCTTTTCTGTAATTGTTAACATATTAATTTATTATTATGTGTAATAAAAGATTTTATTTAACAGAAATATAATTTATTTTTATTTTTTTAACAATTAATAACCAGCATCCACCCATAACCAATACCTTAAAATAGATTACATCTTTTTTATTTTATCACAGATTACTACAGTATATTTAATATTTATAAATATTTTCAGTAAGAGGCATAACTGGAATATTGTTTAAATCTTACTTGACAACTGCACAAGAAGGTAAACATAAACTTAACTTTTTCTTAATAATACTTAGTACATAAAATTATGCCTATTGATTCTCAGGATAATAATTCATTAATGGGACAACAGTATTTTTAGTAAATGGTGTGCGGCATAATGCACAGCTTTCCAGTGCCCCATAAGGGCACTGCATACAAAATATATGTCCGCATGGTAACACACAGGGCTGAACTATCTCTTCTAGACAAGCCACACATAATTTACTACTATCTACTTCATTGGGCATTTCTCTCATCTGATCCATGTGCCTTTTAGCTCTATACAGACTTTGACCACATGACACAACAGCATGTAACAAGGTTACCACACCAAGCAGTCTTAAATGCGCGTAATATGCCAAAGCCGCCGGCCTTACATTAACGTAATCTATGCCAGTCAACGTTTTACCAATCTGCAGAGGCCCTCCATTAATATACGCAAATCCACGATGTATACTTTGAATCTGAGGAACAACACTGCTCAATGTTTTAAGAATAACCAAAACAAAATTTTGGGCTTCTATAGTCAAAGACGGACTTTGTTCTACTCGTTTTTCTAGACTTTGTAAGACTTGGCGGGTGAAATTTTCTCCGAACGTTGAAAATATAATGCTGAATAACCGGCTGTAGTAGCCTGGTAGTTTATTGTATGTTTCATCAACTTGGACGATACCAGAGTATTCTTCTCCTAATGTTTGAAGGTCCTTCAGTGTTGTAAGGGATCTGTACATGACCGATGATAAGGGCACTGCCTTGGATGCGTGTCTCGCAGACATCAACTTTGATAAGGATTCAGCCAATTGTTTCTCATAAAGGTCGTCTTTCTGCCATGCTCGAAGCACTTCAGCGGGTTGGGCAGTTGGCAAAGCCATTATCGTTTATTTTGGTTTCTTCTAGCAAATATTCTGTTATTTTTTTTTTTTTTTTTTTTTTTTTTTTTTTTTTTTTTAATGGCTTTCACATCTCTAGTGTGTGAGACGTATTTGGCCAACTACGACGTTTTGTTCAAAGTAACACGTTTGGAAAATGTTCGGTGCAATTCGAGGGGAAACAGGAGTTTGATCCAGGAAACCTAGAACAAATAACATTAAATGACGACACAAACATCACAAGACAGTTACGATATCATACAAACATATAGGTACAAGTTTTTGTTAGTGGGACATGGAAAATATTAGTAGGAAGAAAGAAAATAATCGACTACCTGCCTATATATAAAAAAAAGGGGAAAACTATAACATTTTTAAAACTTAAGTCCGTGGAAAGAAATATACTTAATTAAATAGACTATAAAAGGGGAGTGAGAATAAGTGAGAAGAGACTGAAAGTTGATAGGTCGGGGTATATCTTGAGGGAGAATGTCGTATAATGAAAATGCTAATTTAGGACAGTTGAAAAAGATATGGTCTACCGTCCCATCGTCCAAACCGCACTCACAGAGAGAGCTATCACGTACTCGGATTTTGGCAAGAAAAACCGGTGTGCATGCGTGACCCAGACGAAGGCGACATATAGTGGATGTGGTTTGTTTGCAACCTTGTCGAAATCGGAAAAACCAGGGTTTCTGTGGTATCAAGGGTTGTATATTCCCATAGTAACGCCCTTTAGTGAGTCTTGATGTGTCCCATAAATCCTGCCAGTCATTTCTCAAATGCGAGTTGGCTAAAGGAAGCAAATCGGTATGGAACACTTCAGTGTAATTTTCAGTTCCGCTTATTGTAGCCTCTTTAGCCCAAGAATCCACCATTTCATTACCTGTAATACCGGAGTGGCCAGGGATCCAAGCAAGGGTTATGTCTAGACCCTTTTGACTACATTTAAATAATAATTCTTTAATCTTAAAAATAATAGGAAGCTTAATTTTCATTTTGAATTGATTACTACAAATTTTTTGTAAGCAACTTCTACAGTCTGTAAAAATAATAGTTTTTGAAAAATTATGTGTGTCAGCGAATAGAAGTGCTTCATAAAGGGCAATAGCTTCACCGGTGAAAACGGATGTCTGAGAAGGACATTTAAAGCATAAAGTGACATTGAATTTTGGAATCCAAACGGCAGCTCCAACGTTACCGTTGGGGGATACTTTGGAAGCATCTGTGAAAATTGGTATCCAGTCTTGCCAATCAGACAGAAGTCTCATAAAATTTTGGTTAGCTGCAGGGTCATCTTTTCCAACTCCAAAATTCAAAATGACCTTAGGGGTAAACACTAATGCAGAATAATCAGTTTGAAATAAAGGATTGCCATTACAACTATAGACAGGTGCAGAAAGATCTCTAACCTTTATAAAGCTCTTAATAATTTTGGGGGTTTCCTTATGATGCCAATATCTATTATTTGAGACCTCTTCAGATAGATCCTCCAGACGAGGAATAAGTGGATGTGATGAGCATGACATGACCTTAAAGATAAATCTGTCAGACAGATATTGTCTGCGAAGGGATAATGGAGGGTCTAAGCATTCTACTTGCAACGCGTTTTTTGGTGAGGATTTCATTGCACCAAGGATAATACGCATGCACTTAGCCTGTATGTTGTCGAATTTTTTTAAGGCTGTTTTATTGCATGGTTCCAAAATGAATGAGCCATAGTCCATGCGGCTGCGAATAAGTGCATTGTACAGCAATTTTTGATTGTATGGATGGGAACCCCACCAAACACCAGAGAGAGCACGGAGGACATTAATGCCTTTTTCACATTTATTGACTACATAATTTAAGTGAGGAACACCAGTCATTTTGGAATCTAGGAAAACTCCAAGGAACTTTGCAGAGGGTTCGTTGCTGATGGTATGTCCTTCATATGTAACGTTGGCAAATGGAGTGAACCTTGAACGGGAGAACACAACAACTGCACTTTTAGATGGGGACAATGAGAGGCCATGTTCATCCAACCAGACACTCAAGTAACTCAACGCTTCCTTTATATGGGATGTTGCTGTATCAATACACTTAGAGGAAGTATATAAGGCAATATCATCTGCGTATTGTAGGATATTACAAAAGGGAAGGACCGCCTGCTCAAGATCGTAGGTATAAATGCTGTACAATAAAGGGCTCAATACCGACCCCTGCGGAATGCCTCGCCATAGAGTTCTAGGCGGAAGGAGAAAGCCACCGTTTCTTATTTTAATAGTTCTGCCCATAAAAAGATTACATATATAGTGTACGATTCTCACTGGAACACTCAGCTCTAGCATTTTTGCTCTGAGCACCGGAATATTGACACTGTCATATGCAGCCGAAACATCTAGAAAACATCCCACAAGGTGTTCTTTTTTGGAGAAAGCAAGGCGGATATCAGTTGCAAGTATATTCAGACTATCCATAGTGCTTTTGCCTTTACAAAAACCAAACTGACTCCTCGCTAGAGACCCATTACTTTCCAAAAACCATTCCAAGCGATTTTTAATAAGATGTTCAAGAATTTTGCCCAAGGTTGATGAAAGAGCAATCGGCCTATATGAGCTAGCTTTCTCTGGGTCTTTATTTGGTTTCAAAATCGGGATAATGATTTGGCATTTCCAGTCTTCAGGTATTTCTCCCGTTATAAAAATGTCATTTATTATTTCCAAAAGGTAATGGAGACTGGAAGAATCTAATTTGGTAATAAAACTATATGGGATACCATCTTCACCCGGAGAGGTATCTCTCAAGCCTATGAGTGCCGTATTTAGCTCGTCAAAAGTAAACCTTTCATCAAAGGAAGTTAGATTAGAAGGGGGTATAGAAAGAGGGAAGTCACAAGGGGCATAAGGAGGGGCTAGGCTATCTGCGAAGTCCTCCAGCCAAACCGATGAATCATAAGAGTGAAGAGAGTCAGGTTTCAACGAACCTCTGAAACGTTTCATATTTCTCCATACAAGTGATGGGGGAGTTCTGGGGGATAAACTCTCACAAAATCCCTTCCATCCTCTCTTCTTCTTTTTGGAGAGTAATCTTTTGGTACGGGCAAAAATTCTTTGAAGATTTTGAAAATCATCGAGGTTCAGAGATACATTAAAGGTGTCCTCAGCACGTTCTCTTTCTTTTACAGCGGAAGTGCATTCAGAATCCCACCAAGGAGGAGAAGAAAGTTTAGAAGAATAAGGTTTTTTCCTGGGGATGGATAGGTTGGCAGCTTCAATCAATGTATTGCGAAAAAGTAAGTAATTTTGAGAAAAAGGGTTTTGATTAGGATTATTTAAATTATATTTAACATGCAAAGAGAATTTTCCCCAATCAGCCTGTTGTATTTTATGTTTCAGGAGAGGATCAGGAGCAGGGATTGGGATTACTGAAGAGGGCTTTGATATTAAAATAGGGAAGTGATCGCTGCCAAAGGAGTGGGGTAACACATTCCAGTTGAGTAAACAAGAAAGTTCTGGAGAGCAAGCAGAAATATCAACAGCAGATTTAGGGTTTTGGCCAGGGTATACACGACGAGTAGGAGAGCCATCATTTATGACACAGACATTAATATCATTAAAGAGATCCATCAACCAGGGGGAAAAAGAATCTGTATAATATGAGCCCCAGGAACTATGGTGCGAGTTGAAGTCTCCTAACACAATAAGTGGAGGAGGAACTGAAAACAAGAGTGTAGAAAGGTCAGGGATCAAAGTGAGTTTAGGGTCGGGGATATAAACAGAAATATAGTTGATATTGGCTATGCGAGCTGCTACAGCGTTGATTTCTTGGGAATGAGGAGGGAGTGGGATAACGGAAAACGGGAGAGATCTTCTAGTTAACAATGCACACCCTGCCCTGCCATCGTCACGATCATCCCGCAGACAGGCAAACCCCGGGACTCTAAAATGAGTCCCAGGCCTTAACCAAGTCTCCGAGATAGCCGCAACAGATACAGAATGAGCATTAATCAAATTAAATAAATCGGGTTTTTTAGGGACAATACTTCTAGCGTTCCATTGTAGAATTCGGGTTGAACCCGGAGGGGCCATTTGAAACAATTTCAGTGAGTCTTACAAGTAAAGGAGCAACGTCGTACGGTAACACATCACTAAATTTAGCAATGATATTTGTGATCAGCATTACCAGTAGTTCTGGTAAGTTTTCATTGGGCAATGTGTGAGCTTTATTTAGTCCACAACCATTAGAAAGAGATGGTGTCGGTTCTCTAATTAGGTCGTAATGAGCACGACGGTCATAACCCTCCGGAAGGGGAGTCCTCTCACGGCGGGGAATTTGAACAGTTTTGCGGTAAGAGATCTTTTGAGGGGTGGAACTAGGAGTTGTGTAGGGAGATGATGGGATCTGTACAGATTGGGGTGGAGATGGGGCAAACAGGGTTTTAGCAACGTCAGAGTAGGCCCGTCTTATAGACGGTTCCTGTGCAGAGGCTTCCATATATGAGATACTCTGTTCTGACATAATTTTTTTAATGCGCTTTTGTCTGTCGAATTCAGGGCAGGTTGGGTCAGTGGCTAGATGACTCCCTGTACACAGGAGGCATCTGACACGGTCAGGGGAAATATTGCAGTTGTCACCTGAATGTGACTGTCCACACTTAAAACAACGGGCATTTGACCGGCAAACATTCTGTACATGGCCGAACCTAAGGCATTTTCTGCATTGGATGGTCGGGAGTTGGTATACCTCCACAACCAAAGAGGTATAAAATGCAAAGATTTTTTTGGGGAGGGATTGGCCCTCAAATGTCAGTACCACAGACTGTGTGGGCAGCCAAGAAGACGACCCATCGTCTTTTTTAATTTTTCTATTGAGTCTACGAGCTTTGACTATTTTACCGTAGCCTTCTTTATATTCTGTGGCACTTACGAATTCCTCCATTGTCCATTCTGTTGGGACGCCACGAACCAAACCCAGTCGGGAAACGCTGTAGGAAGGTATCTCCGCTTTAAGTTTGTGCTTATCTAATAATTTATGGTCTAAAAACTCGTTAGCTGCCTTAGCGGAGTTAAATTCAACCGATAATCTATTACGGCCAACAGCTCTGATACCATCTTTTTTAACACTTTCTACACCACCTTCCACCAGAAACGCTCCTAATCTTATAGGTTTTAAACTAACACCAGAATTTGGGGAGTCAGCAACGCGGGACACATGCACAATAAACGGGCCAAAATCTTCGACATTGTATCTACGATTACTAGTGTCGAGAGATGGGTGCTTGTAAATGTTGGATACTGAACCAAGACCACTCTCTGGGTCAGTAATGGTACGCTTGGACAATGGCTCGGTATTCACATTCTCCGCAGTCCTTTTCCGGGAAGATGTTTGTGCAGCTGCACAAGCCTGAGAACCTTCAGTCTCCATCACACATTCATACTCACCACCCCCCTTATCAGGGGGCTTCAAGCGCTCGTCTCCATCCATGGCCGCAGTGGCCCACAATAGAGCAAGGTTCACTCACCTACGCGAACTTAAAATTAACCAACACCACACAAAAACACAAGGGAATAATTGGATTCACGGGAAGATAACCTCAAAACGAACAAAGCCGCACGGCACCTCAAACGTCAATCTGTTATTTTTTTCAGCCTGATTCGCAGCAATCGCAGTACGATTTGTTGTTATCAAAATGTCACTGTCGGTCTTAACTGTCACTTCCGAAGTTCTGTCAATATCGTTTTCTTACTGATGCGTTCAGAACAACAAAACTTTAACTTTCTGTTAAATGAAACCTATCGTTACGCCACACAACCCGCATTCGTGGAACCATTTTCGTTAGTAAATGTTGCCCGCATGCGGGGTACAAGAGATTTCTAGTACGCTAGTTCAATAATGCTCGACATCATATATTAAGATAGGACTTGGTTATCTTTTTGGTTATTAATGCCTGCGGGGACTCCCGTATGCTGTCTATCGAACGAGTTAATGGCCAATGAAATTGTGCCATTAAGAATAAGGGTTAGTAAGTATAGGTACAAATAAGAAAACATAATTTATGAAATCATTTATTAACTTAAAACTAACGATTACACACTAAAGTAATCACAAATCAGTACATTAAACACCACATAGTCCACAATTGTTCTTGAGTAATCGGAGAGTCATAATCAAAGTTTATTTATATACACGGGCCGACCACAAATTTTCTAGTTTTTATTGTCCCACTATTGGGCAAACTACGAGAAGAATATGTTGACGGCGTGACTTCTTCGTTCTCGGCCTGGCCTGGGCGAGGCGTGGGGCCTAGTCCACCAGGCGCGCGGGTGTGTGTGTCAGAAGAAGTGGTGGTATGTGTTCGCGGTTGTATGTCAGGTGCGCCTGCGCTTAGCGGGCGTTGTCGCAGGCGGCGTCGATGTGTTGGCTCGCCGCCGTCCGCGCCGTGAACTGTTGTCTTCATCTAAACAGGTTTAAAAGTAATTTAAATATTTATCAGAAGAAAGATGATAAAACATTGTGTACCTATATGATTAACATTTGTGACCCATGTCCCAAATTATAAGTAGGTATGTTTGTTGTAAGTTTGTACCTCGATTTTACTTTTGACAGTTTTTTGTTATTATGTAAAAATTAACTCTTTAATAAAATAAGTACATTGTGGACAATAAAAGAAAAAAGTGCGTAGCAAAAGATGCCTTTTCTTTGCAGTGGCTGCATTAAATCGTTTAGGCGCGAATAGTCCAATCGCGAATCGGACCAACTGCGCCTAATCGCATTAAATCAGCTCATGCAATATAAGTTTTACCTGCAACAGAGCTAACTCTAGACTTTGACACTTTCTCTCTCTGTGATGTAGACTTTCTGCTGGACGAACTGTCTCGTGGCCCCGACGCGTTCGAGTCGCGCGAGTCACGCCTTCGATCTATAAATTTTAAAAGATGTCCATGAACAAATCAGGCACAGGTATCAGCTATTAAAAATGTCGTGCCACCACTACAGCACAGAAAAGCAAATATTGTCTGCCAGTGGTGCAGTGGAGACACAGGAACCGCGCAATTGTTTAAATTATACAAGTCAATTATGATGATGATGATGTCATCCTGTTATCCCTCACCAGGGTCACACTCAAGAATTTTTTTCCACATTTTTCGATCTTGTGCAGCAAGTTCAATGTCCTTTCACCCGATACCAGAAATAAATTATTATTAAGATAAATATACTATACAAAAAGATACTCTTACCCTTACCATAATCTTTCTCAGACTTGATACTTGGTGTGTCGGTGGAGGCATGAGAACTGCCGCTCTCCTTGCGGGTCTTAGTGGCCAAAGCACTTACGCTGTCCTTACGGCTGCCTGGTCAAGTAAAGGACATGTTAAATGCAGCTAATGATGTTGTATTGTTCAGTTAGATTAGGTAAATATGTTGAAGTATTCTTTGTTATTAATTTCCAGTTTTCAGTAGTAAATAACCAGTGATTGAGATGTTATTTAATGCCTTTGTTTAGAGCTATCTTTCTCATTTTTAAAACATGGCAGTGCCCAAACAGTATTACAGTGGGTATGCTAACAAACCTGATGTTTTTTAAGTAATTAGAAAATTCATGTAAGGGATACTTACATGAATTTTCTAACAGTCCAATATTAATGAAATATTTATTAAAAACAAAAATAAACAATTAGCATAGGCATAGTGCCATTTTACATGTATCTATAATTTGTAAACATGTTAATTGAGTGATAAGATATTGCAATGAAATTTGACAACATTAGATACAAATGTTAACTTGATTTTTTTATCTCATCATCATTCCCCTGCCCTTATCCCAATTTTTACTTCGGGTTGGCGCAACACGTTTTCTAGACATGTTGCTTAATTTGATTTTTTTATCTACTTTGAAGTATTATCTAACAGTGCTAACATGCTTAGTAGCATTTGTAATAACTACGAAAATTTATAAACAAGCAACACATACCCTGTACAGTAAATAAAAGAAACATGCTAAGTAATTTACATCATCCTGTTGAGTATTGTAATATAATGAAATAGCAAAATAAATAAAATAAGAATGTGTTCCATGATAAGATGACAATACCAGTTGCAATTGCTACACAAATTTATAAAACATGACAAATGATGAACACTACATTAAAACCTCTTTGAATATTAAAAGCCAATTGTATCAACTAGATTCCAAACACTACAAATCCACAACACCAAAGTCAACCACCAAAAAAAAAAAAAAAAACAAATGCTATAATTTAAAATAGACAAGTTCTACCTTTAGGTGTACTATCTTTAGATGCAGTGCCCCTAGAACTGCTTCTAGGTGTTGAAGGCTTAGGTGAAGGACTCCGCCCATCTAAATTGTAAGACTTTAATGTATTAGAAGCATAATATTATGGCCAAAGCCTCACCGCTATAGTACAAAAGGATTGGCGCCAAGATCACACTCATACCATTTACAAAAAAGGTTGGAAATTTAACTTTTGAATCTAGAATACCATGTTTACCTTCGCTGTCTTCAGCCAGTATAGCCTCCTTACACTTTTGCTTCATAAGCGACCCAAATTCGCTCTCGGGCAGACTAAACGGTACTTCGTGATTTGGAAACGGTATTGGTTCCGTGTCTTCCAGTAAATTCAAGTCATACAGACTTTCCAGATGTTTCCATATATCTTGGGTTGATATTTCTTTAGTAATGGAATTAGACATTTTCTCCCAAATACCAGCCATATGAAAATGTTTATTTATTCCGACCGGCTTGTGGTTGGCCATGGCGTAAAACAATTGGATTTCCATGTCGACGTCCCATTGCATGGTGTCCCCAGCTTTTACCTCCGTTTCTTCTTCGCTTGAAACCATTTTTAATTCACACTTCACACATTAAATGAATGAAAATAAGTAGCTGTAAGTTAAGCAGAACGGTTGAAGCACAATTTGCGACAAATTACAAATCCTGTTTCCGAAACGTCAAATTGTAAACATCCAGATTCAGATTGACAACATGCAAAAGTATAGACAAAAGTCTATTGATTTTTCTTGATATACTTAATTAAAAAACGTAATACTCATAACAAATTGTTGTCATGTGACAGCTGACGAAACATTTAGGCGTTACGTTAGCTTATTTATAACAATACTTTCTTCGTTTTATTCATATCGATACATTTCATTAAAAAATGTCTCGTAAGAAATGAACGCATGTTTTACGCATAGAACATTTTAGTCTATTACACCTTAATTTTCATGTGTTATGTCAAATTGACAAGCGTTGAAGTTGCTGTTCTATTGCGGTTTATATTTTATTACTGCTGCAGATGGCAATGCCATTGAACGGAGCTTAATATAAATAGAATATATAGTAGTAATCATGGCCAATCACTATGAGGTGCCCAACTGGTAAGGGGTACCAATATATTTCTGGAATTTGCATTCTTCTCACACTTAGGATCGTTTACCGGTCATGAATTTCTTATTTATTTTAGGGCTGGAAAACCGCCGACTGGTCTCCATCTGGACGTATTGAAAGGCGACAAATTGATTCAAAAACTGATGATTGATGAGAAGAAGTGCTACTTATTTGGTCGTAACCCTCAAATGAACGATTTTTGCATCGACCATGCGAGTTGTTCTAGGGTGCATGCTGCATTTGTTTACCATAAACACTTGAATAGAGCATTTTTAGTCGACTTAGGCAGTAGTAAGTATTTCACTGCCTCAGAAAATAATATTGGTGTGTATATGCTGGTATTAATGTGGTTATCAACACAATTTTAGCGCATGGGACGTTTATCGGACAAATGCGTCTTGACGCACATAAGCCGACGCAACTGCCTATAGATTCGAATTTCCACTTTGGGGCTTCAACTAGAAACTACATTATAAGGTGGGTATTGTTCTCAGCCTCTTATATTTTTTAATTTAGGACTGGCAACCTTTGTACATCTAATGAAACTTATTTAGAAATCATAAAACCTTATCAATCTTTGGTTACAAAATAACAAAAAATATTTTAGACAATGCAGTTGACATTGAATACCTTCTACATAGTTACAATTTTTTCATACACCCATTGGGTACACACATTTGACCTCTCACACAACCTATATTTTCTCAGAGAACGCCCAACTGGTAATGCTCGAGGGATAATGGAAGACCTGCCAAATACAGAGCAAGAAGGTGCATTACTAGGTCTGCCTGAGACTCAGACTGAATTAGATGTGAGTATATGAAATGCAATAGATTAAATAGTCTGGAAGAATGTATACCTTTGCCATGCAGTGGGAAATAGATGGTTGAATAAAAATGATATCAAATACTACTCAAAGATTAAATACTACTCAAGATCAAAGAAATAGGTTGCCCTGTATAAGATAGTACAGGGTGCTGTTTTTCCCTTTACCACTTTAAAAAACCTTCTTAAGTGAATTCAAAATGAAGATGAATGCAGAATTAAAAATAAATATCAAATTTTCCCAAGAAGCTAATCCAAGTTTTACAAAATGAAAATCAAGAATATATGCTATTGATTGAACTTAGTCTATCAGATATTCTCTAATGCTCTTGAACCCTCAGTTATGAGGAAAGGCGGAAGAGAAAAGAGAGATCAGATATTCATTCCTATTGACATTCTGCTTCAACTTTGACCTTTTTTATTCAATTAAATAACAGCTATTGTGGCATGCAAATGATAGTGCAGTTTGATATTTTTTGTTTACAATTTCAGAATCTAACAGAATTCAATACAGCTCACAACAGGAGAATTTCTATGTTAGGAATATCTACTGACGATGGCAGTGATGTTATGAAGGTAAGGAAAGCAATAAGATTATAATTATGTTACAAATAGGTTTATTAGTATGAGAGCAGGTATTTAAAGGTCCAATTAGAACACCAAGACACCAGTGTATTTGGTACTTGGTGGTGGGTTCCATTGTTCCGCACATAGGCCTCTGTGGCCCATTGTGTGATGACACCAGTGTATATAAAAAGAGTTAGAAAATTTATTTAAACAGTCTTAATATGTTCAACAAGCTGTAGCCCGCAGATGCGGTTGCACTAATGTCAGTTAATCATCATCATCATTCCCCTGCCCTTATCCCAATTATTAGTTGGCATTAGTGCAGTTATAGCTACAAAATGATTACTCTTTAAGCTGTCAGTTAAAAAGTAGCCAGTTTTACTCCCGGGTGTTGACTGACTGCATACCAATACCATATCATTACATGGAAATTGCCGCAGTTGTTTGATTGTGAAAGAACAAAATGTCCATCCATACTTACAAAATTTTGCATTTATAATATTAGTAGTAATCTCTGGCTTGAACAATAGCCTTTCAATTTTATGTGAAGTTAGCCAGTATTGTTTATTTTCAGCGTTTTTAAGATCTTATCTGTGATTGATTTTTGTATGACCATGTCTCTGATTTTATACACCTATTATACATGAGAATGTTACACAGACGACACATGAGGTGTTGGCTAGTATTTATATAAATTACATAGCTACTCTGGAAGATATCAATAGAGTTAATACCACTATACCCTTACTGTATGTAATTAATGTCTTAAGCGAAAGCTGTGATGACCTTAATGAAAACTTACTCAATTCTTTATTAGCATCTCTATTCTATTTATATACTCTATTTGATTATATTCTCGATGAAAAAGGTTTTGTTACAGTTTTGTCTGACATGCTACATATGGGGTACACATGCCCAGCAAAAGACAGACATTTAGAAAAGAATGAGGGAGACCTTTGCCTAGCTGTAGAATCTTATGTAGGCTAGCAAATTCCATGCTATAACTAAATCCCACCTCATTCTTTCAGCCGCCAACAGGGACAAAGCGCTCAGCATCAATGCCGGGTGGTATAGCAAAGAAACAAAAGCGTAACGTGTCCTTCAATGAGGAGGTGGACATCATCAACCCGGAGGACATTGACCCCACCATCGGCAGGTTCCGGAACCTCGTCAAGTCCACTATAGTGCCAAACCCTAATAGCACACCGAGGAAATTGAAGTTGCAGAGTGCTGATGATGGTAAGACTGGAAGCAATGTTTCAATGTTTTAAAAAGATAACAAAAGAAAAATTTGACTGGCCTGTTGGTCTAGTGGTTAGTAGCCCTGACTGCTATATCAGAGGTTGTGCATGAGCACAATCATTTATTCTGTGTCTGGGTGTAATTTATCTATAATAATATTATAGATAATTATGTTTGTATTTAGAAATTTACTAAGTATGTTTACCAGTTATCTGGTACTCATAATACAAGCTTAAGCTTTGCTTAGTTTGAGACTAGAATAGCGTCGTGAAATATTTTACAAATTTAATATTTATAAAGATGAACCTGTTCCAACAGCGCTTCTAATACTTTTTTTACTAAATATCTACAGGGTAGTAGTACTATTTTATCTAGTCGTAGCATGTATTCAAGTGATCCTATACTTAAATACTTTTTTAAGGTACACCCTGTGCCTTCAGCTCAACTAACTGGCTTTTAGATAGATGGATAGAATATTCTTTATTACACACCACATGAGAAACAAACGTAAAAGTTACATAGTGCCCCAATGGGCGGTCTTATCGCTAAGAGCGATCTCTTACAGACAACCTTGCTTTTTTACATTTTCGTAATTTGTGTGTTTTAATCTATTATGTATATAATATGTGCAGGTCAACATCATCATTCGCTGAGGTTGCAGGAGATATCAAGAGGCAGCAACTTGTATTCAGACTTACCAGCACCGAGTTCTCATCTCAGTTTGATTGGAGCGAGGTACGACATAAATTATTATCTGGCTTGGGCCTTTAGACAACTTACATTGATTGAATCATTGAAATGTATTGAACTAACAATTGAAATGTACGTTACTCGTCCAAGACGAATGTCATTCCTACACATTTGAGAGCAGCAATCAGCGTTAATGCTACTCAAAATGTATGTTGTCCGGAGTAATTTTAAATGTAACGTGACTTTTCTTCTGTTTCTTCCGCTTCCTGAAAGATTGAGTGCTTGTTTCTACCCATGGCACTGCAAGGGCTGATGTTGCTACAATCTGAAACACAGAATTGTTGTTTGCGATTTCCGCAATTGTCATAATTTTCATATATACAAACGACACGTAAAAATGCGGGACGCAACTCGTATAATAATATGTTCCATAGTCCGTACTAAGTAAGGTACTGTTCACACAGACCATCTCGCTTTCCTTCTCACATAAATCACAGACGCTTAGAATCGGCCAGGGCGGAGCCGCCAATTATTTCACATAGAACGGCTGAACGAGATTTGAATTTTATAAGTATGTTTATCGGTTTTCTATGTAGTCTCTAGTATCTAGTATGTTGAGAAATATTTATTTACCCATCTCTGTATATTATTCTTAGTGTTCAGTGAATAAGCGTCATATTATCTTGATTTCAGATTGGGCTTGTCGCTACCTAACCCTGCGCCTGATGTGGAGCTGGAAGGACCGGAGCCTCACCTCAACATTCATCCACCTCTACCGCATACTGGTAAGCTAAACACAAACAATAAAACCTATTCTACATTTCATATTTTCACCACAAATATATTAAACCTAAGGTTATGACGCTCTTTTTATGTATTGCTTTTTTGTATGTGTAAGCAAGTAATATTGCGATGTTGATCAATTTAAGTTCATGAAGTTCTTAAATTAAACAAAGAAGCAAAAATGCCTTGATCAGATAATCCCTCGAAAAAGGCCATGGTTTCCAAATATCTCCATTTTATTGTACTTGGCTTGTTGAACCATAAACGAAATGAGTTTATGTATGCCGCAGTATTTACAAGTTATGTTATTTACTGAACATTATCGTTATTTACAGTCTTGTAATTTCAAAGTATTAACAAAAGCATTTCATTCTAGCTCCAGAAGAAGCCGGCCCATCGAACGAGCCTCGCAAGAAGAAATACGCCAAAGAGGCCTGGCCTGGCCGCAAGCCTGGCCTCATACCGGGTGTATGAGGGTTACCTAAGCGATAGTCTCGCTTTAGTGACGCGCTGCGACTCTAGTGATGTGACTCAACCGTGTACAAATAGTCTATGGTTGTCTGCAGCCAGTGCCGTTAATATGTTGGTACAGTGTAAGTGACTTTTACAAGAAATTTGTTGAACGATGATGTTAAAAATACAATAAAGCAATAGTATATGTAATAAATGTGGTCATCGAAGAAATGTCAATTAAAATGGATATAGGACTAATTGTAGCAGCAATTCATAATTTTATACTATTTAATATCTTCGTCTAGTCTAAGGCAAGGGCAATCCTTTTTGGTTATTGCAGCAAATATACTAAGCGCAACATAACTTGGCCTTTGAAATGAGATAAATGGTAGTTGCACCGAAGTCAAAGTATATTGGACTTTGTGTGAAACAGAGATAGCAATATATTACGTCCAGCCATGCCAAAATGAACTTAGCTTGAAGAATTTTGACTTACATATTTACTATTGCAAAGTAGAGGTAAGAGATACTATAGATAACTTCCTTTCCAGTAATTAAAATAGACTTAGTTGGTATAAATAATAGTACAATGGAGTTAGTGAATTAAATAATAAAAAGGACTCGCATTTTGCTCAATTAAATAAAAGGTATCTTGTAAGATTAGGCAGTACACATGTAAATATGAAATTTATATTTGTATCCAGATAAACATTGAAAATAGACACGATAGTTTTTATGCCTACACTTATGTAAAGATAGAACTAAGATTTGACTCCCTATAAATGCTTCCTATTTTATAAATTAGTTGAAGATAAGTCGCAATAAAGTTTAAATTCTGTTACATAATGTAGTTCACAATGCTTTGGACCGTACTGACCGTAGGACTAGCAAAATGTCCCAAGTTCGATCCCAAGCACAACCGACTTTTCGAATGGTATAAAGTATAATCGTATGAGAAATAATTATCCGACTTCCGTGTTTTGGAAGGCACGTAAAAGCGTGCGTCCTGCGCCTAATCCCTCATTGTTTGTGTCAGAAATATGATAGTAAGGGAAAAAAGAGTGCATCAGCGTAGTCTTGTAGTTGACAGACGTCAGATTTGACACCTGTCAACTACGTTAGTGGTCAGTTGTGTGTAGATGCTAGCCGCTGCGACCGAAATTGGTCAAGGACATTATTTATCTATATATATAAAACTCTTCCGTTACTGACTGACTGACTGACTGACTGACTGACTGACTGACAGACAACGCACAGCCGAAACTACTGGTCGTAGAAAGCTGAAATTTGGCATGTAGGTTCCTTGAGATATGTAGGGGTGCACTAAGAAAGGATTTTTGGAAATTCAACCCCTAAGGGGGTAAAAAGGGGTCATAACGTTTCTATGAAAAATCTTATTCCTTGGGTCTATAAACTTGAAACTTAGCAAAAACACGTATATGGTCAAGTAAATAAGTTTGGCATTATAATTTTTTTCAAACTACCCTCCAATAGTAATTTAGGGGGTTGCGATTGGGTGACTGATTGACTTTCGCGCAGCCATAACCGCTCGGTGTAGGAGTCTCATATTTTGAACAAAGTTTCCTTTACTGACGGGAGTGAGCATTAAAAAAAGATTTTTGGAAATTGTACCCCCAAGAGGGCGAAAAGGGGTAAAAACGTTTCTATGAAAAATGTTATTCCTTAGGTTTATAAATTTGAAAATTGGCACGAAAACTTACATAGGCAATTAAATAAGTTTGGTAATGTAAGTTTTTCCAAACTACCCTCCAATCGTGATTTCGCGGGTGTGATTTGGTGACTGATTGATTAACGCACAGCCGAAACCTCTCGGTATAGGAGTCTGAATGAAAAATCTTAGTGGTCAAAAATTGACCACTAAGAAGGGATGTTTGGAGTAGCAAGCCCTTAGGTAGCGGGCGGGGGGGGGGGGGAGGAGATCAACTGATACTTTTAATTTTTCTAGACGATGTTTTTGTCTCGCTCTACTTTTTGTTACACAACGTAATCGACAAACTCCGAAACTACTTATCGTTTTCAAATATTCACCATTAGAAAGCTACATCATCCCTGAGTAACTCAAGCTGTATAATATAATTCAAATTCTAACAATTTTTTAGCCTATGAAAGAAAGTCCTGTCGAGATCATTAAAAAACGCCACAATCCCAAATTACACGTGGGCGAAGCCGCGAGCGGAAAGCTAGTATATTATAAAGCTGAAGAGTTTGTTTGTTTGTTTGTTTGTTTGAACGCGCTAATCTCAGGAACTACTGGTTCGAATCGAAAAATTCTTTTTGTGTTGAATAGACCATTTATCGAGGAAGGCTTTAGGCTATATAATATCACGTTGCAACTATTAGGAGCGAAGAAATAATGGAAAATGTGAAAAAAAACGGGGAATATTGTTCATCCTTGAGGGCTTGCGTTGCGTGTACTGCGAAAACGGTTCAAGATACACACAATATATGTATGTAAGAATTATGCCTATTGAAATGATCTAAAAAAATGTCCGCGATAGTATATGTCTATCTTTTAAGATTAACTCACTAGAACCGTTTTTATGGTAATCAAATTCGATCGAAATTAATGCATCAACGCACAGCCCAAACTACTGGACGGATCGGGCTGAAATTTGGCATGCAGGTAGATGTTGTGACGTAAGTATCCGCTAAGAAAGGATTTTGATAAATTCTACCCCCAAGGGGATAAAATAGGGGATGAAATTTTTTATGAAACTTTGTCACAATTAAACCGATCGGGCTGAGACTTTACATGCACATAGGTACTATAAAGTAGGCATCGGCTAAGAAAGATTTTGATAAATTCCACACATAAAGGGATGAAATAGGGGATGTTTGTAGAAATCTTCTTAGATTTTTGACTAGCCATGACTATAAACAAGTCTCAGGGGTAAACTCTCAAATTTGCGGGTATTGACTTGAGAGAACATTGCTTCTCTCATGGGCAGTTCTATGTGCATGTTGTTCTCCCAGTAGCTTGATAGGTTTAGCGCCAAATTACAAATTAGTTAAGAATATTGTGTACAAGGAAGTTTTCTAGGCCATAATTTTTTACACTAACTTGCTAAACAATAATACTTCTTAACGCGTGCGAAGCCGCGGGCAAAAGCTAGTACAGTAATAAAAGTCATTTTAGATATGAAAGTCACTATACCGAGCTCATCTGGCAGCTAAAGGACCAAATTACTAGAGGTTTTATTCCTGTGATTATAATGTAACTGGAAGATTTCTTTTGAAATGCGTTTTGTTGTTAGTCTAGCCATACACGGACTCGGGTATTTATCCAGTAATTAACATTGCTTAAGCAACCAACCTTATTGGTACAATTGCTTGATGATGCAGTGATGAGCGCATGCTAAGTACTAAAAGAGTAACTGAAGCCTTTGACAGGTCTACTAGTCGAGGGGTGGGGGCAAGGGGGGATACTATCACTTTTTAAAGTAAGATTGTTGTCAGTTGTGTAAGCGAGACAACACATTACAAGCGTAGAGTGGTATTTCTCGTCCGAAACTTGCAACATTGTATCTTATACTAAGTCCATTCAGAAAACTACACAAGTAATTGAACTGACTAAGCAAGATAATAAGTGGCGGCAGGCCCCGACTCCAGCGAGCTTAATGTGACAAGTACAAGTAATAACGTTTATCCTATCAGCAGAAATATACTATGTCCCTGGTTCAATTTGAACGACTGTGTGAACTAATTGCCAATGAGTTTCTAAAAGACAATAGACTGCTTAAAATAGTAGGTACGTGTACTTTCACTCTGTTAACACAATTGTAAACATTGTCTTTTTAATAACGTTATTCTTTTATTTAAGAGTAAAAATGTTTGTGGTTTCTGTTTTTTTAATTGTTATTTTGTTTTGCGATTCGAATGCTAAATACATTAGTAGATAAATTGTATTGTACCACAAACAAACATGTAAATAAATATCGACGTATTAACGGTGTGTATCTGTAGTTAGGTGAATAAAACGTTGCTCATAAAAGCAATCACATTTTTTCATTCATTTTAAGTACATTTAAATGTATCGATTATAATAGTAATAAGTATTTTTAAGAAAATTGTGAATGAATTATAAGAGAAAGTCAGATTTGTGTGTTTTTCTTTTTGTGTTTTTTCAGTCTACTTGCAGTTTGTGAATATTTTCATCGAACTATTCACAGCGTCGGCTACCCACAACTACTAGTGGTTAGTGACCTTGACTGCTATACCAGAGGTCGTGGGTTCGATCCCCACCCAGGACAAATGGTTGTGTGATGAGCACGATCATTTGATCTGTGTCTAGGTGCAATCTTACATTAAAATTCCGTGTTACAATGTTAGTTACTGTACTCCTCCGAAACGCTTTACCGATTTTTACCAAATTTTATATGAGTATTCAGTAGATCTGGGAATCGGCTACTATCTATTTTTCATACCTATTTTTTTTTCGCGAACGAAGCCGCGGGCAGCAGCTAGTTTATCATAATATTTATGTACTTGGAAATGTATAAGTTTGTTCATCGGTTGTATAGGACTCATAACACAAGCTACTTAATATGCTTAACTTGAGACTAGATTTAAGAGATGTATAACGGTTTACTCATGCGTATTTATCGGGATAGCCCGACTAGTTTCGGACCCAACCGGGATCCTTAATCATGAGCTGACGCGGCGGCGGGGTCGCGAGTCGAACTGAAACTAGATGACTATATGATGATCTAGACTACTTATTATTTAAAATGGTAAGAACGAACCGTTAGGGCTTTATGTGGCTGTAGACGACAGCTAAGTACAGTCGGCAACATAGTCAAGACACAATTAGGTAACCCAAATAAAATACTTTATTACAAGCAGGCAACCTCATGATGACAATTCAATTTATCTTTTAGCAAAGTAATTTCTGCATCTAAATATTTCAACCTTTTGTTTTGCCTACTGTACATCCCTACTTATGCGTGGCTATGACCCTTAAAAGTATTTTTGAGAATTACAAGCTGTTGCCCGGAACTACGCCCGTATTTGCAATACTTCAGCGAAAATGTTTTGTCCAAAAAAAAAAGAGTTCGGGGATAAAAAATGGATGTTCCGATTTCCAGAAGTCTCCAATTCGATATGTACCTACACAAATTAAAAACGATCAAGCCGTTTCAGAGGAGTATAGTAACTAACATTGTGACACGAGAATCACTATCACTACATCGTAAAAATCGTCTGTCTGTATGTCCGCTTAAATCTTTAAAACTACGCAACGTATTTTGAAGCGTTATTTTATTAGATGGAGTAATTCAAGAGGCAGGTTTATATTATTATGTATGATTTATCAGTATTTCACAAGTGCTAAGCTGGGGTGGATCGCTAGTTTTATAAACGAGATTTAATGTTAATGTATTAAAAAAAACTTACTTTCAGTTCAAATTGTATGTATCCAAATACTCTGTATATTCATTAACTTTCTCTGCAAACTCTCCCCACCCACACATTTTTATGTTCTTTGAAACAAGGATAGGTATTCATTAATTCGGACAAGCCAAGAGGTTGTTATTCGGAAAGGCGACCTTTGATGCAACGCGATACCTCCGAGCCAGACCTTTTGAAGGGAACGATTGTAGGTCGTTATAAGAGAAAGGTAAGACAAAATGAAATATAAAGAATATTTTTTTTAAACATAAATAACACATACTTGTATATATAGTTACACACATACGCAATGAAAGATATAATAATTAATAACAATCTTGATTTGAATAATTTTTTATTTCAGCCGATTTCCCCTCCCCTGATTGCAAAATGTCAAAATCCATTGCGTAGTTTTAAAGATCGAAGCATACATAGAGACAGATAATTAGATAGCGGAAAGCGCCTTTTTATACTAAATAATAATAAATAAAGTAGTTAAACTAAACAAAAAGGCTAAGGCGGCATAGTACCTAATCCTTGCATTTGAAATATTTTAGATAGGACTGTCCATTATGGAATCGAAGTTAAAACATTACAAGGTACTACCATCGTTTCATAAAGTATAATTGAAGCTATTGTGAAAGCGAGACAACGTTCTACGCTCTATGCCGCCGTCTCAGTTCCACAAGTTCAACAGTCTTACTTCAACTGGGGATAGGTCAATTGTATAGCACCATCTGTACCTACAAGCACTAGGAATTGTAATCTATACGTTATACCTATCTATCTACGACTCAAAGGTCTTTTATTGCAATCTAACGAATGACCGAACAGACTCCAAAAGCTTACTCTCTGTAAAGCGTGCAACGAACGGTTTATTACAAACTGAAGTTCCAATACAATCGTGCGGCTATATTACGTATACAGCAAAAGCATAATACTAACAAAATTGCACAATAATTGATATCAAGGGAACTAAGTAGGTAATTCTCACTGCATTTTAGATTGAATAGCAATTAAACACGATTATAGTTATCAATTGCTGTCGTTTTGCTATTGCGAGAGAAGTAATAAGTTCGGAGCTCAAAGGCACAGAAAATAAACCTCGACCGGTATTGCTTCCGTTCCTGAAATGATCCGAGCGTAGCGCTTAATGGGCTCTCAGACTTGGTGTAATAGTGCAGTGAACGTTGTATTCAGACAAATATTTAAATATTTGGTAACTAGAGGTAGGAATGGTTACAGGTGATATAGTAAGTTTAAGAGGTATGGGGGGGGGGAAGCTTTTGCTTAGCAGTGAGAAGGACTAAGGAGAACTTTTGAAGAGTCTGACAAGATATTTTAAAAGAAGGAAAGACGAAGCATGTACATCGGGATGTAATAGTCTAGGTTTAAGTTAGAAGGTTAAAGTTAATTTGACTAATTCAGTACCGAAAGCTGCAGTAGACTTTCTTAGCTATAAGTAATAACTTTAAACATTTCACCATGTATAACGGAATTATGAAAAATTACAGACTGTTTAAGATAAATACATAAATAAATAAAAAGCTTCGGTGGTAGTAGGTACTACCTCTTTACAAATCATGATAAGTTTATCATCAATTTACATTTAATTAGGTAAATAAATCAATTTACAAACTTACCTCATTCGTGCTAAGCGTAGTATTCTTATTTCATTCATAGCACTGCACAATAGTATTATAATTATAGTAAGGTAAACTTTAAAATCATTGTGTATTCTTGCTTTTTTCATTAAACTCTGGACATATCACGTTGGTAAAAGGTACTTGGTGAAACCTACGTATAATTTCGGATTGAAATTCGGATCTCTCAGTCAAGGTGTGAATGGATTTATCGCCCATCACAAAGTTTTGTAAGTTCCAAATTGGTCATCAAAAATGTATTTACAAAATGCCAAGTAAATATTAAGGTATTTAATGTGGGAAAAATATTGTGTGTGTTTTTTGTCAACTGTTTCAGTATTAAACAGTTTCGAATTTTCGTTATACCTACTTAATGTATTATCTATGGTTTAAATTTGTAGGTATCTAATTAATAAACCTATTACTATGACTGCTATATTGCGCACGTAGACTATTCAAAAACGTACCTACTAATTCATTCATAGACCAACAATATATTTCGAAAAACCGCATAATAAAACTTCTAAAAACAACGTACTAAACTCGAATTCCCTAATACATTTCCCCTAGCCTATAACAGTAAAACATTACGCAATAGATATTCAATGTGGCGCTCATATTATCGGGAACAACCCAAAAAGGATTCATTTTCTCATGTTTTCGCTTCATAATTCCTATGCGATCCCTTGGTTTTCCACACCAGTCGCTTCATCGTCAGTTGGTCCCGAAACGTCGCGCCGAGAGCACGCGCGTCGCGCTCGCAACAACGCTCCCAAACATTGCTGTGTTAAATCATAATATTGTGTGAAATAACTGTGCTTGTGTATCTACGTAGCCATTTTATGGATTTATTTATGGGTGAGTAATGACTTATATACTCTTATCTCTTCCGATATTATACTCTCGATAGGTACCTGTTGATTTTCAGATAGCAACATGATCCAGAATGTGATGATTGTATGTACTACAATACATTAGAAATACGGTAAAAGACATTGATTGATTGAAATGTTGTTCGCTGTTTATGTTGACCTGTGATTTATTTGAAAGATTACGTTTATTTTGCGCGTGCATAATTATTGATCGGCGTTTTTTTTATTGTTTTTTTTTTCGGGGTTACGGAAGTCCGTGTACTCGTGAGATTGATTCTCATCTTCTATACAAAGATGTAATTCAGAATTTACGTTGTTTTTACTTTAAATTGAATTAAAAATATCTTCTTAAAGAAGACGCGTAAAGCAAATTGCTTAAGAAAGTTATAGGGACATAAAGTTTTTATATTATTTAATGGAACAAGTTTTTGGGTCCATTAACTCAAAGCAATGACTTTAGTAGCTTTTACTCAATCTAAGTAATCGTAATGTTGAATGTTTTTGGTGACGTTTTTAGAAGTTTTGGAATTAAACGATTTAATGCAAATCAACGGTATGATATTAATATTTTTTCGGCAATATCTAGTGTAGTTAACACTTAACGAATAAAATATATATTGCCGTATTCACTTATATACCTACTCTGGTATACATAATTAGATACTACCTACTGGGATACATACTTAATTAGAAACATTATAATACACGCCTTAATTTTTGCAACGTGGGTCTAAGAACTACCCACAAGTTTCATATTTTTAGCGTTAAGCTCTAAAGGTAAAATCAAGAAGCAAGAAATAACTAATGTTACTACAAATAAAAAAAAAATTGAAAAGCTTAAACATGAAATCTTAATTGAAAGTTACATGCACGTGTTAAAGAATAAAATTGAAAATAAGGAAGTTATTTTTTTTTCTGGAAATTGTAACATTTTAATTTATCTCATACCACGTTTTCTTTGGTTACTTCGATAACTTTTCCCCGCGGCTTCGCCCGCGTGAATGTCATTTACAGCTGCAAAACGTTAACTTTCTTTTTTGCAGTAAATAACACCAAATTACACCCAAATTAGAGCCGTTTAAGCGTGAAAAAGTAACCAAAATCTTACCCACCCACCATAGTCTCAAACGTTAGCATTTATAATACTAGGATAGTAGGATATCCCAAAAAGAAATAGTCTTTACGCATATTTTAAGCGACACAACATTTCAAGTTAGGATAGCAACTTTAAGATAAGATTTCTCGGAATAAATGAATGTTATGATTAAGTATTAAAAGATAACAGTCCTCCAGGTTTATCCAATTAAGGTAGTCGGATACTTACTTATAGATCATAAACTTTCGGCTAGGGCATTACCCTGATGTAAATTTAAAAACAACATAAATGTACAGTAATCATTTAGAATATCTACTACAAATAGGCGAACAACTATATTTCTTTTCAAATTACGTACATGCTAGCTGTTTCCCTTGACGTCACTCGCGTGACTATCGATTATAGCTACAAAAACATTGCACTCTGTCACTGTTACTTAAAAAGTAGCGTAGTGGGCTTGTCGGCTAAGGGCTCTTTCAAATTAGACGTTTCGTGTCGTACGGCTGCCGCACGTTAACCGTGCCGCTGGTTATAGCCCGCTGCCGTACCGCTGCGGTACGTTAGCCGTCCGACACCAAACGCCTAAATTGAAAGCGTATCTGACTGCCGTGCGTTTGTATGTTAGTGTTGTTTTAAATTCATGTGACAGCAGTGTAGCCATGGACTCTGACGAAGAAACATTACTGTTAGTGCTCCTGTTAAAAAATATCAAACAGAAACAAAAACGCCGCGCCCGTAAAGATAAAGATAAAGATCACTACCGATGTTTTCATTAACATGTAATTTTGGTGATTTCCATATTCTTTATCCTAGGTTAAAACAAGACCCAAGCAAATTTTTTAATTACTTAAGAATGTCAAGAGAATGTTTCTACGAATTACTTGGACGTAATTCAATTTCATTTATAAATTCTTCCACGTCTATATCATCCATTTTAAGCAAATAATAAACATGAAAATTCAATGAAATTAGCTGTCACGTTTAGTCACCGCACTATTCAACATCGAAATGAACACGTGGAGCTTGCGACGTTGCCGTCCTGTCGCCGTGCGTTCTCGGTACCGACACCGCACTGTTGCCGCACCGTGCGATTTGTATGAAAATAAATGACCGTCCGTGCACCGTACGACAAACGCACCGTTTCGGCACTGCTGCGGTCCGACACGATACGGCTAAATTGAAAGAGCCCTAACTCCTTACAAAATTTCATCAAAATTGTGTCTGCCGTTTGCGCGACAAAAAGTTTAAAATAATCACCCATCAATTCACTTATCCATCCATCCGTACCTACAACCTTCCATACCATCCATCCATCATCTTTTCATACATACATCCATCCATACATCCATCCAACCATCCTTACAAAATTTTCGCGTTCATAATATTAGTAGAATTTTAAAAAGCAATCTATATTGCCTAATTTCTTTATAAGGATCATCAGTGTCCCAATCCATGGAGGTTTTATGTGACCAGAAGGAGCCGTAAAAGTCAACGGGAGTGAATTAGTTATGGATGCGACCTTGGAACTGTTCTGTACATGGTAACTTTATGGGAATGCAAGGGACCAACCAAATGTAGTTGAGGAATATTTCCAAGCAATAATATTAATAAAAGTGCAATTGTGTTGGACTTAAAGAAACTAAGTATTTACTCCGTTAGTTAGATTTCTAAAAATATATTGGATTTTTTTTTATTTTATCAATCAAATACAAAATATCTACGAAGTTAAAACGCATTAAAGATTGTGAATCACATGGAAATAGGGGAAGTAACGTCATTTTTCAAATCAAATTTGATCAAAATTAGTCGTGTCATTTGAGTGTGAAAGTGTAAACATACATTCCATATTTTAAACTTTCGTGTTTATAATATTAGTAGGATTATAATTTAATCTTAGTAACTAACTTCAATGTAATATAATATATAAAAAAGCCTTAGGTATATTTGGGTATTAAGCTTAAACTGAAATACGTAGGTATTAGGTAAACAACTATTCTATAGATAGCTCGCCAAAACCCTATGAGATTATAAACTAATTTACATAAATCTTAGTAAAACGATATTTTGTATAATACCTACCTCCGTGACTAAAATAATGAAATTCGAAGCGTCAATTTATTGAGCATCGATTAATCTTTGAATAAATTTTAATTAATCCTTAGTACGTAGAACGGGACTCACAATTTCCCAGTAATTTTGCAAAGAAGTTATTTTTGTGAACATAATTATGTTTTGAAGCGAAAGTAAGAAAAATGCTTTTTACCTTTTCGAAGACGGAGTATTGTGTTCTGTTAATTACAAAATTGCCCTCATCAATTTTAATTAAAGGTTTTTCTATGGACAAAGACGAGGCAAGGTTTCGGTACAAGTATCTATATGAAAAGATGTTTAACTTTAGGTACCTACGGTTTAATATAAAACTTTAACATATTTAATAAGGGAAAAGGTTCTTTTTCTCAACCCCCTGAGGAGAAATGTCAAAACAAAGTCATAGGTGAGTCTCTCTGATGGTTGATGAGCTGTTACGGACTACCACGCACCGGCCAAAAGTTGCACGGGTTGCGGTTTAGATTTGGTCAGTAAGGGCTATATTACACCGGGACGCCATGGCGGCTCAACCAGTTGCGCTACCAACAAAATGTATACAGCTGTACAGAGGGTTACTTACCTGGTGTCCGCTTGGTTGTGCAACCAATCTGGCGGTGTGACAAGCTCGGACGGCAGTACAGAATGTTACTGGTCGCGCATTCACGCTGGCCGTGCAATATAGTCCTAAGAGTCTGACAATACCCACTTCCTCCTTAAGGAGGTGGGCCTCCATGAGGATTTCCCCGGCATAAACAAAAAAAACAAGAAGTCAGTCTCTTTAGAACTCCACACAATAATAACTATTTACATACGCATTATGTAAATAAATGCAGTGTGTTGGGGATAAATACCAACTAAGTTATCTAAATTAAACTTAATTTACTGAGTTCAATACACACACAGAGACAAACAAACACAGGATTATCTATCTGTGTATACGTATATAATTATAAAAGCGAAAGGTCACAAAATCTCAGAAACTACATGTACTAGGTGCTTGAAATTTTGCGCGGGTGTTCTTTTTTGGACGTAGTTGCTCACTAATTGAGGGGGTTAAATTATAAAGTTAAGTCTGGAGTTATAACCAAAATCACGCGGTTGAGCCGCGGGGAAAATTAGTATACTATAAATTAACGGAGTGGATTTTAAACTAGATTATTTTTAAGGAGGACCATTTCAATCTAAGTAAGTATATACCAGGAGACAGATAAAAGTAATAATATAATATTCCACGACTTTCACAAAACGCCGTCTAGTCTCAAACTAAGCAGAGTACTAGACAACTGATAAACATACTTATATACTTCTAAATTCATAAATATTATAGATAAATTACACCCAGACACAGAACAAATGATCATGCACATTACACAAACATTTGTCCTGCGTGGGAATCGAACACACGACCTCTCGTATACCAATCAGGGCCAGTACCAGACCAACAGGCCAGTCGAGATAGATACGATATTATACAAGTAATAATCTTCCTATATCACCCTGTCAAGATACGCTAATTAATATATAATCATTATGGTAACTATGAGGCTAATTAGAAACATAATATCGCTAATGACGCGGTAGAGACTGCGATAGATATGAATTATATTCTATACGATGTACTGCAAATTACCAAGCCAGAAATTAATCTGGTGAATTTCTGTTTACCTATATTATTATGATAGTGATTTTCATTCATTACATACATAATTATAACTACGTATACGGGTACTTATAACTAAGTAATTAGTATCATTAATAGTGTCTTAGTTTAAATTATTGCCCACGACTTCGAAGTCACCCTGTATACGGAAATAGCGTAGAGTTAAATGTGCAAAATGGTTTAATAATATCAGCCTTACCATATAGAGATACATTGAGCATTGAACACCACGCTAGCTCACTGCGGATTGGCAATTTCAGATTCTAATATTTGCAATGCATGTTTCTGCGCGCTTTTTCGATTCCCGTTCGTCAGTAATCGAATGGTGTCTTAAAATAAATAAAAAAGTACATATGACTTTAAAAGGAAGCTAAATCTGTTCTTAAAAAACAAAACACTCGCGTTTTATGAATTAGTACATTATGACTTTAAAAAGGACGCTAAATTTGTTCTTAAAAACAAAACACTATTGCGTTTTCAATTAAGAACGTATTCATTAAATAGCTATATAACCTATTTTTAATACCTCCGTGTTTAAGTCAAGAAAAGTAAACTTGGTTTTCAAAATACAGTGCATTAGTATTACATTTAGTTGAAGCATTTATTTAATACTTTGTTGAAACAATTTTGGCATAAAATAGATGCTCTCATAAAATAAGGCACCAACAAAAAATGTAATATGCCGTGTTTATCGTCGACCTGGAACATTTTACGGGTATTCTATGCTCAATAGAAGCCTTCCCCGATGTAAAGACGATAATATTTATGTTGAGAGCGCAAAATATCGACTTGCCAACCTTTTTGGACGCTTGTAGCGTTGGCAGGTAGAAAGTGATGATAGTTACACAATGGGAAATGTTAGCTGTCGATATTTTGTTGCTAGTGGTTACTATACTCACTATTAAGAGGAAAATGATTAATATCGATGAAGACATGTAACAAAAATCTTTCAAATATGTATCCTGAAAATAATGTTAATCAGTAAAATGAATTATAAATTGCCAGATAAATGATATTAATTCCACATAATTCATGTTTTCTGGCTGTTTCGCTTTTACTTAACCATTTACGGTTTTAATCATTAGATTCGATTATACCTAGTTTAAATTGCCAATATTACAATTCAAAGAAAATCTATACTAATATTATAAAGAGGTAAGCGTTTGTAAGTTTGTAAGTTTGTATATTTGTATGTTTGTCGGCGCTAATCTTCAAAACTACTGAACCGATTTTAAAAATTCTTTCACTGTTAGAAAGCTACATCATTCCGAATTGCCATGGGCTATATGAAATCACCCTACTTCTCTCGGTTATCTTCAAATAAGGATATTAGTCAAGTAAGTCGGAAAAAAATTGCAGCTAAATCACTTTTATCGCGTACGCTGCCGAAATACTCAAGTATATATGAATACTATGTACTACGAAAATGTAGGGCTCCTATAGACCTACAAAAAAGTTCGCGATGCCCTATATCTATCTTTTAGGGGAAATCCATGATGAGGCTAAACAGATAAAGATAAATAAGACATGTTTTCTGAGCATGATTTTAGTACCACCATATTAATTCTTACGTCTAAAACTTACTTTAAAAAAAAGGTCATATCATGGAGATAATATTTGTTTTTTACAGTTTATAAATCGGATGAATAGTTTCTGATATATCGTGAAATTAAAAAGTACGCACGAATATTTTTTGCACACGGCACGCGGCTCTCGAGGCGAGTTGCAGTGAGGGGCGCGGGACGAGGTACCACGACGGGACTTGCGATCGCGCGTACCGAGGTGTTATACCCCGCAATAAAATAGCTTGATTTTTCACTTTGTACTTTCGTTGCACAAGGAAATTTTCGTTGTTTTCATTGTATTTGTTGTTTAAATTGTTCGTTGTCTACTATATGTATACAACGTGTAACGGAAATAACGCACATCCACAGACACCCCAAAAAGAATATCCTTTTTTATCCACAATTAATGTATTGAAACATTTTTATCATTTTCTTAGATATTTGTTTTTATTACATATTGTCAGAATAATTTGTACAAATAATTGGCAAAACGCGTGTGTTTGAAAGTGTGAACCGCTGTGAATTGCTAAAGCCTTATTGCATCGACTTAAGGCTCATTTTCGTTTACTTCGAGTGCTTTATGAAAATAGTGTCTACAATTTAATTATTTCTAAATAATTTTTTGGTAAAAAAAAAATATTTATTTTTATTAATGAAATGGATTCTGTTATCAATTCTGAACAAAGTAGTTTCAGGATGTGCGTTAATTATGTTACACGGTGTATATAAAACTCAAAGGTGACTGACATAGTGATCTATCAACGCACAGCCCAAACTACTGGACGGATCGGGCTGAAATTTGGCATGCTGGTAGATGTTAGGACGTAGGTATCCGCTAAGAAAGGATTTTGATAAATTCTACCCCCAAGGGGATAAAATAGGGGGATGAAGTTTTGTATGAAACTTTGTTAAAATTAAACCCATCGGCCTGAGAATTTGCATGCATATAGGTACTATGACGTAGACATCCGCTAAGAAAGGATTTTGATAAATTCCACCCATTAGGGGATGAAATAGTTTATATAAATCTTCTTAGATTTTTGACTTGCCATGACAAGTCTCAGGGGCAAACTCTCAAATTTGCGGGTCTCAAAATTGAGAGAACATTGCTTCTCTCATGGGCAGTTTTATGTTGCTTGCTCACGAGTAAGTTCTCCCAGTAGCTTGATAGTTTTAGCGCCAAATGACAAATTAGTTAAGAATATTGTGTACAAAGAAGTTTTGTAGGCCCTAATTTTTTACACTAACTTGCTAAACAATTATACTTCTTAACGCGTGCGAAGCCGCGGGCAAAAGCTAGTAACAAATAAAATGGGACGAAGAGAGCTATAGAGCTGAAGTGATTAGAAACACATTTTTTCCAGAGATTCAACAAAGAAAATAATTGATTGAAGGTTCTCAAATTACAAAGAATCCTTTACTGTCTTATGTCTATTAGTATTTACCCCTAAAATCTCAATTCACATTTTACAATCTTAATTTATTTTACATTTACCAAAAAATAACAATTTTCTATTTTCTTACTTCCCGAAATTTTCGCTTTTCGAACTCTTCATTAATTTCCTCATTAATCTAAAATTTCAACATATTTAAAAGCCAGTGACTTGAAAACTATTTAGCCTCTATGTAGCCAAACTAAACCCATATCTTCTTGTGACTAGGTGAGCTTATAAAGGGGACTCCAGAGATTGGGACCTGTTGGCCCCTGATTAGGGTCCTTTTGATTGAGACTTAGCTTAAAAGGATTAGCTAGCTAATGTGGTTGATATATCTTTATATACATACATGTAGATGTATGTGTGTATCCTTCGATACAGGGGATAGAGTTTAGACAGTTTTGTAGAACTAAATTTGGTTTTGATAGGTAGAAAAGATATGGAGGCCTGTCAAATCTAAAGTTGGTTATGTTACGTTGTAGTGACTATTAACTTGAATAGGTGTTTGATTGGGTTTTGAAAAAAAAAATGTAATTAAGTAGGATATTGGGTGATCTCATTTTTTTTTTGTTTATGTAAGTTTATTATCGCTCTATTTGTAAAATTTGTACCTACATAATATGTCTGCTTAGGTCGAGGTTTTCAGTTGGACATTTATTTACAGGATAATAATGAGTACTGTACGAGCAAAAAAGTGTACACTCAATCAAATAATTGATGTTAAAATGCTAGTCAAAAAAGTTATAATATCGTGAAATTTTCTTTCAAATAGAACGGTTATGTTTAGCTTACAATTTCAGGATTGTTCTATGATAGCTTTAGAAATTTCGCATAAGTGTCTGCTATTGTTTAGTAACTAATTTATTTGTTTAAAAATAAATAATTTAGCGAACTAACTTATGCAAAACATAAAGAACCCAAGCTAAACTCTGCGGATGCTGTGCCAAATTAATATTTATTGGAGAATAGGTGTTAGAACAGAGAATTGAATAAGTGGTCCTCCGAGTGATAAATTGTCGTATTCAAATCACGTTTATTTATAGTATACACTGTACATAAGGAAGTGATACTAGATTTCTTAGGAACCGACTGTGATTTTTTAAAGGTAGATGGAGATGTTGATCCATTTTGAATTTTTTTCAAAAAGGAGGAGGTTATTATTTGATCTGTATTTTTCGTATATTTGTTATGCGATTACACGAAGACCAATAAAAATAAAATTAAAAAAGATCGATGATAGCACGCTCGTTAATATTTTGGTCATTTAGTTTACTTTTCGCGTGTGAGTACTGATTTTCATATTTGTATAGTTAGAAGTAGTTTTTGAATATATTTTTCTAATTTCAAAAGTTTATTCATCGTTAAGTTTACGAGATTAAATAAGAACCTTGCAAACTAATAACGAAATAAAACAAACTACACTGTACTCTGAAAACGTTAGACAAAAACAAAATTCTACTAAATAAAAGACTTGTAAGCTATGTAACAAACAAAAAAACAAAACAAGATACTACACCACTATGCCAAAAACTAAATGAACTAAACTCTCCTTCCAAAAAGTCTGATAACAACTTTTCAAATGGAACGTTAGGCCTGCACGCGTTCTTACTTTCGTAGAAATAGTAAAATAAGAAAGAGGTCTGTTTCATTTCGTTTTTCTCTTATTTTGAAGGATTACATGCGTAAATAATGTCAGTGTACTAAATAATTTTACAATAGTAATTTCAATCACTCATTCAAGTATTTTTTTTTTACTTTTAGATTTGAATTGTTAAGCCACCAAATCCTATTTTAGAAGCCTTTAAAGAGCAGACAAAGTCATTACTGAACATGTATTGAAAAGAAAATTGAAGTTTCTTTCACAGAATAATTTGTAATGGCCATTGTGCACCCAGACAACTTGAGTACCTAATTATGATTTGTTTTTTTTTTTTATTTTACACGCGCAATGGCTAAAGTTTTTCTCTTAACACATTATCTTTCAAATTGGTTCGAGTATGGACGCGTATGGACGCGGACTAGCGTATGGACAGTATTTTTTTTTTAATAATTAGTATGAGAGTGTGTATGTCAGGTGGCCAATCTGCAGTAAGTTAGCTTGGTGATTAATGCTCCACCTTCTCTATATGGAAAAAGGCCTTACCCAGCACTAGGACGTAAACAGGCTAGTTTTCACTGCGGATTGTCGATTTCAGAATCCAATATTTGGAATCAAGGTTTCCTGACAATGTTTTACTTCACCGTTTGTCAGTAGTGTCTTAGAACAACTAAGAAAGAACATATTAAGTATTATAAGTTTGAAAAAGTCGTTATAACTTGCGTTGCCTGTGCCGGGTATCGAACTTGCACCACGTGCAACACAAGTCCATACATAGAACCGCAAGGCCACCACGAATTTCCGTATAGTAAATACTGTTAAAGGAACTCTTTTTCTGAATTTTAATTAAATGGATACTTTTACAATTGCCCTAAGTGTTTTACATTATTGAATCTTTATTCCACTTAAGTAGATTTACTAGAAGGTAAATAAACGTACTCAATCCATTTACAACGATGGCCCTTTTTTCCTTTTAACCCTTTAAGGGACTAAAATAATTGAACGTTTCTGCAGAGAATACTAATGTGTCGAATAAAAAATAAGTACGTTATTAAATCCAGATGTTCTTGAGTTTGAAACCGGTTTTAGGCATTTTTATGTTACCATTTGAAGTAATTTAGAGAGATACTCAAATATATTTTTCTGAGTTTGTAGAACACAAAATTATGAAGAAGTAATGTAATGATAGGTCCTTTTTTTCATAATCAAAATTAGATACATTTTTCTTTATTGCACACCACATGAATATTAAATTAGACACACATAAAAGTTAGAAGGTGTAACAATAGTCAATACATAGTCTTTTTGTAACTAAAAGCGATCTTTTACGTCTACAGGAGATTGCTTTACTTAGTTTAGTTAGTCCTTCAGTACCATGTCCTTCCCAAGGTACTCGAAGAGTAACATTTCTACAGTTAAAATATAAATAATACTTTAATGTATAAATTAACAGGTAACAAGACAGGAAAATTACAAAATAATAATAATAATGGAAGTCACAAAGGTTTTTGCTAACTTCTCCTTTTCAAGCGTAAAAATACGATTTACTCTAAGCCAATCATAGATCGTTGTCGTGAGACGTTAGTATGAGCATACAGTTTCATAATTAATCCCATTTAATTAGATAAAGGAACAGCGTCACTTCACCAAAGCGATACAGACGTTTTGAAGCTTGAAGTGAAATTAATTCTTAGTGATGTTCTCAGCATGAACTTTATCGATGAATGGTAAATGTTTTACTTACAATGAGGTAAAAAATATTAGATTAATTTATTGGTGTCTTGTATTTTACGGGTGAAACTAACTTTGTATAGTTAATACAGGAAACTTGCACAAGTGGCAGCTACATTATCAGACACAAAAACCTGGTTATATCTTTCATATTTGTAAACAATATTATTTTTGACGGGCCTGTTCGTTTCCACCCAGGATGAGCACGATCATTGTTGGTCACTTCTTCTGTGTCGGGGTGTAATTTGTCTATACTATGTATGAATTTAGAATTATACAAGTATGTTTAACAGTTGTCTAGTACACACACAAGTAACTCTCGTTTTCTTGATTTGAGACTAGACGACGCGGCGTTGAGAATGTTGAGGAATGTAAGTAATATTATCGATGTAAAACTAAAAATATCGATATATTTTCCCATCCCTATTACTCCGTTACATCCCGCGAGGATTCCATTTACTTACAGAGTGTAATTACTGATTCTGGTCCAATCACGGGCAAACACCCTCTGTAGGGTTTTCGTCATATCGCTAATTACGAAGCTAATTAGCCATTTTATACTTTTAACGCAAGGATTCGTCATTATCATCAAAGAAAATGTATAGTAAAACGGGATAATTAATTTCTGGTAATTTAGGCAGTTGAGATGTATTGTAGAGTAGTTCTTGCTTGTGTTTCCTGCTAGGATAGTCCGAGTTTTTGCTGTAAAGGTTTCTTATGCTCTTCTTGGGATCTTACTTCATGCCAAGATTTATCTAAATTGTGAAGATTAGTTGTGATAGTGTAATAGACGTATTTCTTTTATTGATTGGCCTGTTGGTCTAGTGGTTACTGGTCATGACTGCTATTCTAGAGGTCAAGGGTTCGATCCTCGTCCATGACAAATGTTAGCGTGATGAAAAAGATCAGTCGTTGTTTGCTGGGTGTATTTTTACTATAAAATGTATGTATTTAGAAGTATGATATACAGGTTTTTTTACCACTTTCACTTAACGCCATTAAGTAGTGGTGAAAACAAAAGAAAACAACTACTGGAGCGTTGCTATTGAAATTCCCATAAATATTATTTATAACATCTCTTGCCGAAGTGCAATTTCGACATAACAGTTCAATGTTACATTTACGATATTGTAGAAATATAACTGTTTTAACATTAAAATTTATTTATATATACACTGACGAATCACTGTACTTCCATATCCTGTGCACCTACGCAAACTGTATGAGATAACATTTATAAGTGCTTTCTCCGATGTATTTATAGTACGGGACTGAGTTTGACGAATCAAAGATCATAAAAGTCTCTCCTTCCGTTGTTGAGGTTTAATGCTGTATCTAAGACAACTATGTTTTATATCCACAATAATATATATAGCTAGCTTTTTCATGCGCTTTGGATTGCGTGGATGTCTGTTATAGTTGCAAAAACATTCAACCTCTTTTTACGCAGCAGACTGCATGGATAGCCTAGTGGTATAGGTCACCACGCCAATTACCACTATGAGCGACGTGCCACGGGTTCGATCCCCGCGTAGGATAAAAATTTGTGCGTTCCTCAAATGCTTGTTCTGAGTCTGAGTGTCTCTGTGTATGTAAATTGAATGTCTGTGAAATCCCCGCAATACAGGCATTTAATTCTTTAAAGGAATTTAATGTCAAAAAACGCTTTTAAATATCAAAAGTTGGGTAAAAAGTAGCCTATGTTTTAATCCAATGTATCAGCTTTATACTACATTTCATCGAAAAATAATCAAACCCACGACCTCCAGTATAGCAGTCACGGCCACTAACCACTAGACCAACAGGCCAGTCAAAAGTAGAGCCGTTTCAGCGCGAAGAGGTAACAAACATACAAACTCAAATACTTTCTCCCTTATTATTAGTATGTTTTATAGGTATATAAATTTATATGCAATAAAACGATCTCTGAAATGAACTTTGAAGTTCTGTATATTATATCTGCCAAGAATAACCTGCAAATTATAGCTTAGTAGAGTCATAGTTCCTTGTTATAAATAGCCTGTTTCCCTGTGGGAGTCGTAATTAGCAGGGAAATTATTGCTTATAGCGGGCAACATTATGTGGGAGCGTTTAAGAATAGAGGTACTACCACAGTATAAAGAAATACAGTAGTTTAATTCGACTTCAAAAAAATGCCTGCCACGCGGTACATAACAGCGATAGAACTGTTCAGCTACAGCATTTTAATTACATCAACAGCACACCGTGTGTTTGCTACTGCGACATACTGGCGACTGAATCACGCCACGGTAATGCCACGATCCGTAGCGTTATAGCGTAGGCATTAGCCATATGTCTCTGTTCTATAATTCTTGCAAATGTTTGTGTTAGTTGTTGATGTGCCTATTACTAAATAAATAACTCGCGTTGCACCAGTTTATATTCAGACTTCATTCTGTATATTAATAAACTGTGGCATTAGTCTGCAAGTCCCAGTAGGGTAACGGTAGACGTTAAGTGATATGGCTAGCTTGTGTTGTTGATAATTAAATGTAAGTAGTGTGTCTCTTAGCTAAATCAATTAAAGTAAAATAAATTTTAATAGTAGGTAATAGCATTTCAAACAAATTCCTTTTTCGAAAAGTCGTTGTCTATTTGGTACACTTCTGAAAATAATTCTTAGGTATTTTTTTGTCGAAATTAGTTGACTGAGAAAGAGTAATTTTCACATTTATTACATTAAGATGAATCATTGCAAAAGTATAGATACGTTTCTATCTGCCAAGTTATTTTTATCTCAGGTAAATATTTGTGTGTAAACATAGGTTACTTTCCGAATAATAATTCTAACTGAAATGTGAGCAGGACTGCAAAGTCAAAGGTTACGAGTTCGGTCCCAAGGCGCGCATCGCGTTTTGTGTGTTGTTTTAGAAATAAATATTACAGCTTCCGTGTTTTACAAGACATGCATAAATATGGGTCTTGCTCCAAGGTACGAGGCCAAGAACTGCCAAGTCAGTCGGATTGCCGTCCCATCGAGTTATAAGAAAAAAAGGAACATAGAGTGCACCCGTGTTTTCGCCCACATTTGTGCACTATAATATGCCCCGCGTATCTGGTTGGAGTCATTGTAACACTAGCCGTGGCCGATATCGGTCAGGACATTGTATATAAAGAATCTCTGTAAATAAAATAACCGAGTTTTAGGCCGCGTCATAGAATACAATAGGTTTCCTCCCCGAGCGATAAGTTTCAAAATAATTTCCAATATTTGACAAAAAAATCTAACAAAAATCCCATTTCTTCTAAAAAACGAAGTTGGCAATTACCTTCGTTTGTTTTTCTCAAAACCAAATCAGTTTCAATAGCGGATTTAATTGCGTCAGTTATAACCAACTCAAATACGAATAGAATCGCTAAATATACCTGTTTTATAGCGAGTGACGTAACAATTGACGTGTGCTACTAAATTGTTGCATGATTGTCGATTGGTGTACATTTACAAAATATTTTGGCGAAAATTCCATTGTTTATTGCATTTATTGTTAGTTGTGTAAGTGTTTGCGATTTGTGGGATTAAGACGTTAAATCTAGTTCTAGCTAGTTTTATGTGTGGACAGGGAATGTGAAATTTGATGGAGTTTCTTGACAGTTCTTCTCCATAAGAATAACGTACTACATATATACTACAACAAGGAAAACAGTTCTTTTTGGATTTTTACTTACCAAACAAGTCACTTATGGTTCAAGAGAGAAAATGAAGAGAGAAGGCTCGCAAAGAACATTTTAGACTAGAAATAATAAAATTTGCTTAATAGGGCCAGCCTTTGTAAAGAAATTTTGAGAGTGCTGTGTTGTCAGGTAATTCGTTTGCGAAGCTAAGTTTTCTTTACATAATATAAGCCCAATGCGTAAAGAACAACTTAACACACGAACGAGTCTTTGGAACATATAGCTAGTATACTAGACTCTACTTGTACACGAGACTACAATGCTAGTAAAACAAAACAAAACAAATCGTTAATTCACCTCCAATTCACACTGACTCTGCATCTGACGTCATCTTAGACGAAAGTAATTTACTATCTCGCTCGAGGCACTTACTCCCACACCTTCAAGTAATATTATTGTAAATGCAGAAGTGAGATGGCGCTCTACCGGCTCTACACAACATATAGCGCTTTCTCGCTTCACCACCAGCTATAATATTACGTTAAGAGGTTATGGTAGGAGCTCTGCCTTGAGATATATACTTACATGCCTTGCTTACAGAAGCCACAGGTAGCTGTGACGTCATGAGGGGTGGAATAATGTTTGCAAATGTAGATGGTAGATAGGGATTTTGCTTATCTGAATGAATTCTTTTTTGGGATATGTGGTGGAGGTTGTTCTGTTTTAGGTTAGGTAAGTTCGATGTATCCTGAGCTTGTAAAAGAGTCTACTTCTATTAATTGCTGACGAAGTCACTCTGTATAACTCTACAATGATCGTTTGGCACGTGAATAACATTTATATGAGGGTGATGGTGAATATACGCAACAAAAATACGCAACTGCCAGTCAAAATTGAAATTTTTCATACATATGATGGCATTAGTTCCGATTTCAGCCTCGTACAAGAGGAGCCTTGTAGCGTCATATTGAAGTAAAGAGTCATAAAATTTGTTGATAATAAGTGTCATTCATGGATGTTAACTATTCTTGACTATGCTCGTGCTTTGTAACATTGTCCAAGCTTGTAGTACATTTAGTGGTAATGTATCGCAGACTACTTTTGTACGATTATTGCTTAGTAAAAAAGAACTACTCTATTATAAGTATTATGAAACAAAAAGATACATTAGATTTTTTTCCGTATTCATTAACTCTGAATTAGGTGTTGTATTTTCCTACTCTTCAACTTTTAAAAATGTTATCATACACCTCTACCAACCCATTTTCAACCAGTAAGACATAATGCAGTAAAAAAAAATCCCGAAATGATTCCATAAAAACACACAAAAGCACGTTATATTTTAATATCTACCACCCTTATAATCCAACAAATATTTTTCCACGTTGTATTTTCACCTGCGAAAATATAGCGACAAAACTCTTTGGCCAATAGAACTTATCAATGTGTGACAGTCGACGCGGATATTTTATCTGTGGCTCCTACAAAGAAGGTAGTATATACTCATTTGAATGACAGTTTTGCTGACAGGGGTGACTGGCTGTTTTCTGGCTTTTTCTTATGGTTTTCGTAGTTTGATATAGTTTTTTTGTAGTTCTGTTTTTGATTGGCTTGTGTGGTTAGGCTTTTGTTATTTTCGTTTTTGTTTTTAGTAGATTCAACCGTGTGCTGTTTTTATCCTGTAGAGTTTATTAATGGGATAACTGGCATACTCTTTTTGTCCATTTTATACTCTCTTTTTATTATTAGAATTCTATTTTCGTCTTGTGCAGTTAAGTTGACATTTTAGTTCAGTATCTTCAGTATTATGCTTTTATTATATGACGTAGTAAACAACAGCTAGTACGTAATAGAGAAAAACATAGTTGGTTTTTGAAATGTTTGGTTCTTTATTTTCAATGCCGATTTGTTTGGTTAAATTGGCTGACATACGTTAGTATTATAATATCTAGATACACGAACAACATGCAAACAAAGGTAAAAAACAATGAATAATTTGATCCTCTCAAACTTAGTATAGTGCTCCGTCATAAAAAAATACCTCACTATTTCGGAAACATACAAATTTTAAGTTCTACGTACTAAAGTAAAAACATTCCCGTATATTAATAGAACATCTACACAAGATTTTCTAACATCTCTCAAAGTAATACAGTGGTAACGGTAGCAATGTGGAGTGAATACACAGTCTGAATCGCTAACATACCTCGTAGCATTAGCTACGCGGCGTAGGTGGCACCGCAAATGTTCTGCGTAGCATGGAACGAATGGCCGCTACGAAAAGGCTGGCTCAGACTACTGCGTAGCCTTTAATATTTAGTACGTATGTTGTTGAAAAGGACAAGTTTACTTTTTGTTACACATATCTATTTAACTAGCTATGTACTTGGGAAGTTGGGATCTTATACACTTTTTGACCAATTTATTTACTAAAAAACTTCTATAAATTTACCTAAGCTAATCAAATACTTTATTGCTATAAAATCAGGAGGCCTTTGCCCAGCAGTGGGTTCGGTTCAAGACGTAATTTTTCCATTCGTGCCTATCAGATGTCACAGTATCATTTACTCCTTAAATAATTATAATAAACTTATAATACTCATAAGTTATTTAAATAAAACTATTCCGATGTAAAAACAGCCTACAAAAATAAATAAGAACCCAGCTTTTCCAGAAGTTTCCGCCACTTGGCCGTCCACAATTTCTGGCACCGACAATGATTTGTGGCGTTCTTTGTGTGAAATTATGTTTCCATTTGAATAAATACGAGAGAAACGTTCGGGAACTGGTCTGAGGGATCTCTTGTGGTTAGTGCCGATAGCTGATTTTATGACAGATTCGATTTATTGCACATTTTTTTGGGATATCGGTTTTTATTTTAGCTTTTCGGGGTGTGTTTTAGATGTTCGGCTAATTGTCGTTGTGGTGATAAAATGTTACAATTCACAGTCAAAATTAATGGTGAAAACGGTGAAATACATTATAATTAATGACTTTTTTAAATATAAATTAGAAAATAATACACTTAGATCATTTTACATGTCTACATAATATCAGCTTTTCAAAACCAATTATCAAAAATTTTAAATCAATATGATTAGTTTTAAATACTAACTTGTTATGCTTTTTAAAGCATGTCATAGTTACAATTTTCATGTCTCTACAGGAAAAAAAGTACCAAGCGGCGTTTTTAAACCTATAATAGCACAACCTATAAATATCCTGATCGGATAAGGTCTCGCCCTATAAAGTAAAAAAAGATTGAAATTTATTTTCACCTAGATTTCCATTTAATTTTCTCATAGTGTCTATGTATTTTCAATATTACCGCCATGTTTACAGACATGAATCATATTACGCTTACAGGAGCTTAGATTCGGCGAATGTAGGGCAGACAAATATTTACGTATCTTACGAGATTCGCAAAGCCTTGAGCAAAATACTAGTGAAGTTACTTAAGTTTTGATATTGTGGAAATCTAATTTCAAGAAAATGGGAAACTGTTCTTCAATGAAAATTAATAATAGAAGTATTCTTATATTTAAGCAGTGGCTCTTGTAGGTTTGGGGTTAAACTTAATAAATTATTAAATGTTTGTATTTAGCACTAAGTTTGTATTTATGTTTTATTTAGCGCAATTTTTTATACAAATTATTTTGTCTACCATTCGTTTTGCCCTTCTTCTTCATTAGTTGGCCACCATTACATATTATTGGGCTATAACAATCTGGCTCCCACCTTGTTTGCCCACATGACTATTAATGTTATACGTATGAAATAATATTTTACGCGAATCACAAAGAGTTGTAAGAGTTCAAACTACCAAGTTACATTGAAACTGGGCTGGTTTTATTAGCCCTTCTGTGACGTATCTGTATTTTTATGGCGTAATTGTAAATTCTTCAGTAAAATATGCGTAAATATCCTCTACAAAGAATCCAAGCTTTCATTTAAATGCAGTATAAGGATTCTCATCCAATAAAATAAGAATTCGTCCCTACATTTCTTTTTATCGAACGGAAACCACTCCCTACCTAAGATATATTACAAAAGTTTTTTGAATTTATTAAAATTACTTTTTTTATCGACTGCTATTCGGTCGATTGCTGACCTTGTCAATATAAAGTATCCATAGCCGGAAATTATAAAAGTAACGTTACTGATTTCAGAATCGAATATAAGATGAGGCCTAATCTTTTTTATTGTCAGTCGAATGGCAATCTTAAATGTAATAAATCAGTGGATATTCTCATACGGAAGATATAATCAGAAACTTACGATATCTATGATAACTACACTATGAACTTCGAAAACATTAATTGTGGAGGCAACCATCTATCTAGCACAATTCATACTTTGCCTGTGCCATAAAATACCTTGCTTTAGGGTTCATAGTCATCAAAATCTTTGTGATTGCGAGACTGCATTTGATTCGCATTGAAATCTGCTCAATATACTTTTTTAGACAACATACGGGACTTGTTCGCGATATGAAACTATATTTATTTTCTCCCGAAATATCGCTTCATATCGCGAACAAGTCCCGTTTGTCGTCTAAAATATGTACAATACAAGTCGCGAAAGTTTAAAATCATCAATATACTTTTATTTTGATGAACCTTTAACAACATTACTAAACGATATTCAATGTAAATACCTGAAGTATGACGACGCAACTGAACTTTGTTATGTTACATACAAACAAATTTCAAACAGTTGTGAATTACTATGAAGTTTCTTGCTGGAACTTGTGACCAAATGTCATTTTCGAAACTGCCCAAAAGTGGTCTATTTGAAAATTAAATCCCATTTATTTAAGTCCATTTTTTTTTCTATCACAAATTACTCTAAACTAACAAATAGACAAGATACAGGACTCAGGTGCTTGAAACAACTGACTGTCTCTGTGTATCTTACGCGTAATGTCGCAAAACAAAACACATGCTACCTGTGCTTCTCAAGTCTCTTGATTATAAATATTACAAAATAAACAAAAGCCTCTTTAGGAATACTTGACTTGGTCAAGTGCTCGCTTGACAGGAGGTACCCAGTTTGCTTGTTCATGGTATAGGCGCGAGCGGGAGCTGGTTACTGCGGTCTATCCGCTTGGGTGTGACCGCGGTTCCCCTTCTTTTTTGTTTCTTTTTCTTAAAAAGAGCGGGAGAGAAAGAAAGGAATTTAATCCTTGTGTCGCGGGGAGTTTCATAGACATTCAATTCACATGCACACAGACACCCAGACTGAAGACACCCAGACTCAGAACAAGCCTTTGGGGATCGCACAAATGCTTGTCCTACGCGGAGGTCGAACCCGCGACACATCACATACAGTGGTAGCAATTTGACTCATCATCATCATCCTTCTGCCCTTATCCCATTTTACTTGGGGTCGGCGCAACACGTTTTCTTTCATTCCTTTTTCATTCATAATCTTAAATTAAAATTAATTTATAATGTATAATCTTAATTTGAACTCTACTATCCCCGCTCCGACTTCCGCTCCATACTACGCCCTCCTCCTTACCTTATACCCAGCGCACTTTGTCAGCAAAGAGTCCTTGTTCCCCCAAATGCTCATTAATGGAAGGTTAAGTACCGTTCTGCCATAGTTGCGGCTTTCAACTTCACTGGGATATGGATTGCTCTCACATCTCCCCTAATTAAGAGGACGGGATGCTGACTGTACGGTTTGATTGTTTTTGCGAAGAGATCCTTAAAGAAATGTATAATTACTTGTGTTTTGTTAGTGGCCGTTGTAAATTGAACTTTAAGGACGTTGATATTAATACGAATGTTGTTTGGTTATATATTTGTCATTGTCATTTGAATACTTGCAGTTAAAAAGATACACAGTCTTAAAAAGATACTAACTATTTAAAATGTATTGAAATATTGTAAGAAATTACTATTTTTAATTCATGACTTATTGTATAGTACTAATTCAATCATACATTCGTGATAGGGCTCAACAAATAATACTAAATCAAATAACCGTTCAAAGCACAGCGTTACATCAAAAACACACTACCCTCTAATATTAAATCTCCAATTTGCATAACCTTGTAGTATACCCTGACGGAATGACCGAACCTTATGAACCTCGGAGTTTATAAAGGCGAAAACACTACCTCCATATGTGTTTTACAATTTGTATACCCGACCCGACCACCTACCACGAAAAACGAAACTGCAAATATCATCGTTGTGGAAGCGAGACAGCGCTCTACACGCTCTATAGCTCCGTCTCTCTCTCCCACAGTTGTACTTTATTTTGTGGTAGAGGATTAAAACATAGTTATATTATTTAGGATCGCATGGTCGGCTCGATCCGGCAAAGCGAGGTCGAATAGGATCTTAAGCGTTAATTCAAAAGGGTATTACAAGTAGCTTTTGACAATCAATTTAAGTCCATAATTACATTAGTTGTTGAACGGATTGCTGCTATAATTGATATTTCATAGGAAATCCGTGTATGGGGAATGTTTGGGAAGGGGAAATTATAAGGGTATCGAGCAAAACTAATTATCATTATTAACAGGGACGTATAAAGCTACATAAACAGCTACGTTGCCAGATTTATGACAGGCTAAGCAACGTTGCCAGATTTCCTTTTTTGAAAGCGAGATTTTGAAACAATGTTATGAGAAGCTGACATTTTCATAGTTAAAAACTGTATATAGTATGTCCTTTTATGTGTGGTACCTTTTTTTTAAACATTACACGCGTATATTGATAAATGTGATATAAAATAAATATAATATATTCCACGGCTTTTACACAACAGCATCTAGTCTCAAACTTAGCAAAGCTTGTATTATTAGTACTAGACAACTGACAAACTTAATTCTTCTAACAATAATAACTCACATACATACTGTACATAAAATACACCCAGACACAGAATAAATGATCATGCACATCACACAAACGTTTGTCCTAGGTGAAGACCGAACCCACGACCTCTGATATAGCAGCCAGAGCCACTGACCACTAGACCTAAAGGCCAGTCAAATATATTGACAACTAGACTGTCGACCAATATCCAAATCTAAGATTAAGTAATAAATATTGATGTAGGTATGATGTTAACTTATCTGTGACATGAAGTGTACACAAAGTTAATATAATTCCAGCTGAGCTCGGTACTTGTTTACTAAGTGTTAATTACTTTAACATTGTTCTAAGTTTTAGGTAATATTGCCTATTTGACTAACTATATTAAACTAATAGAAGCAGGCTGAAGAAGGGTATGTTGACCTCAGGGAGTTGAAAAACTACCGGGGCTGCGGGATGTTCGTGAGAGTTACCGCAACCCCGGCAATCAAAGGGCTCCAGGAGGAACATAGTGGGTTTTAGTCAGTAAAAGTCTGACACTGATGATTTCTCATGACTTCCCATGATTTCCCACAAAAAAGGGAGTTGAGAAAATACAAAGCAATTTTAAGGTCTTTTTTTGCAATAAACAGGAAATAATGTTACGTTTATAACCATAGTTATTTCTCTAATAGTGATGGTTGGAGCTGTGCAAGATAACACTTTTAGTTTTACAACTGAACATAACGGTTATTATATTACAGTTCATAAAAATACTCCACTAGGTACTAAAATGTTTACTCTAAATATAAATGTAGTGTACGTAGTACTTTTTGCTACTTGCATGGTACGGAGGATTTTTGAGAAACTTTTTTTTATTCCTTTCATACTAACAACATAAATAAAACAAAAAGCCGTAATTTCTATATATATACAATTCTCGTGTCACAGTTTTCGTTGCCATACTCCTCCGAAACGGCTGGACCGATTCTCTTGAAATTTTGTATATGCATTCAGTAGGTCTGAGAATCGGCCAACATCTATTTTTCGTACCTATTTTTTTTTCGCGAACGAAGTAGCGGGCAACAGCTAGTATTACTATAAAATGTTTTCCATTTTGTTGCCAGTTTCCCCTACATGATGTAGACTGGAGCAATAAAATTTGTCTTTAAACGTGTTTGCAAGCTTATATGATAAGTTTATATTTTTCTTATGTAGTCCATATTAGACTACTAAAATTGTTTTATTATTTTGAAATGGTTCCAACAACGTATTTTGAAACAAACATTTTCAATCGTGATGACATTTCATATACTACACAACAACTAGGGCACAACCTACACGGTACTCTTTTAAACTTCGACCAGTCGACTAGTTCTCTAGAACTATTCCTCTTGCAAGTTTTAACTTTTTTATGCTGTAAACAAGTGGCAAGTTATGTCACAGTTTTCCTCCTTAGTCTCCGGACTTATTGGAAGTTGGGAACTTTCTTTTTATTAAAAAAAGGTGTCGGGTCAAAGTTGGCAGTACTTAAATTACCGCTTGCTCACCGTTTAATTAATGAGAGGGTAGACAAAGGAATTGCTTGTTCATGCTTTTTTTTAGATGTATCTTCAATCTTGTGACGAAGAGGTAAACAGATGTCTTGGTAAATTTTATGAAGTAAATATTGTTATAAATACAGTAAAGTCGTGAAAAGGTTTTTTTACCAAGTGATTGTTTTGTGTACAGTCACGAGCAAATACAGGTATTCACGACCAAACAATTGCAGTAAATTTCTCATGCGAAATTTCTAAAGCTGTTACGGAATACTCATGATATTGTAAACTAAGCATACAATGTTTAACTTGAAAGAAAATTCACGATTTCATAATCTATTTGACTAGGACTTCAATTGTTTAATCGTGTATACTTGTTTCTGCTCGTAAATGTACTACAAGGTAGTACCATACATATATGATTGTCATGCATAATACAACGACCTCATACAATCATGCAAATAAGCCTCGGAGACGCCTGTCCACCTAGACAGTTGCTAATAGAAGCAAGTGCATTCCCCTCTACTATGAGCTCTTAAACCAGGACTGTAACGAGGTGGGAGCGAGAAAGCGCACTACACGGCATAGAGCGGCGTCTCTTTTCCACAACTGCAATAATCTTAGTTTTATAGTGTGTAGTAAGGGCGCTGGTCATTTGTTTCTCGCAAGATGGTTGTGACAGTGGTCCGTACTGTGACTTGTCAGATTATATGGTGACAGTTTGATGTATGTATTACAGAATGTTGTATTGTCTTTGTATAATATGTAGATGCATGTTAAGATTAAGAGGGTGTTATAAAAAATAAATGCTAACATCTTTTTTAATTTTTGTTTTCCTGCCAGGGATGCACAAAAAGAGGGTTTTTAAGGGTATATAAATAAGTTAAAATCGTTAAAAATATTGTAGGTAATAGCTATCGTGAAGTAGAATCATAATTATATTATTATGTTGTTACGTGTTAATCGGGATAGCCCGACTGGTTTCGAACCCAACCGGAGTCCTTAATCATGGGCTGACGCAGCAGGTTTGCGAGTCTTCTCCACTTAATCATTAATGCTGCAGTTGAGCTTGAAAACCTCGAACAACAAATAAAAAAATCTCGAAATTTATGTATTTTTGAAGCCTCAATTTCATAACAAATGAGTGATAAAGCTGACACAACAAAACGGCAGTGTCACAGGATAGGAAAAAAAACTTTCTTTCTTTCTTTCTGTTTCCTAGTAATACGATACAGCTTTCTGTTTCTCGGAAAGCTGTTGGCTAAATATTCACTTTTACGGCCGGCAATAATCAATATATTTATCAGTAGATAAGGTTTTTAGATACGGGGGAATTAACGAGGCCACGTTACCAACACGGTGCTAAATAGTTCGTATATTATTTGGTGATTTTCTATGAAAGTATGGAATACATAATTAGTATTCTATTACAAGGAGAGGAGAAGAAGGAGACTTTAGAGTAACGTAAACTAAAATCAACGCAAAGTCACGGGCAACAATCAACCAGCCTATACACGTCCCACTGCTAGGCACAGACCGCTTCCCATATAGGGAAGGTTTGAGCATTGATCACCACGCTAGCTCACTGCGGATAGGCGACTTCAGATTCCAATATTTGGAATCCAGGTTCCCTCACGTTGTTTTCCATCACCGTTTCTCAGTAGTGTCTTAGAATAATTAAGAAAGTAAGAAGGTATATATAATTTTGAAAACGTCACATTGGTACTTGCCAGCGCTGCGGATCGAACTTGCACCGCGTGCACACAAATCCATACATAGAACCGCAAGGCCACCGCAACGCGGGCAACAGCTAGTTGCTTAATAAACATGTTTACCTTAAGTGTTAATCCAACGGAAGCGAGGCTGTTATTTTATGTTATCTATACATATTACCAACTTTTTTCCGGTTAGTTCCCATACGCGCCATTCTTATCGATGTTCATTTATGAATTTCCTGCTAAAACAAATGAATCATGATTTTGCAGATAGCTAGAAGGATAGCTATTGTAGATATTGCACGATGGTTATTATTTGGGGGCACGGCAGTGCTCCCGCCAAGTCGAGCGCGAAGCAAACACTGCCATACCATCCTTTACTGGAACCATTTCACCGCATTTCAGGCCCCTATCTGAGACTTGGCTAGTTTTTTACAGCATGTTTTTTGCTAATTTTGTTTACTTTTCTTTGTTTCACTTATTTTTAACCGATTGACTTTGACGGAAACTTTTTTGGGCTGGTAGCTGATATTATAAGAAGTAACTTAGTCTATTTATTTTATTTTAGTTAAACATGTTTTGTTCCAGAAAAAACTATTTTTTTTTTGTTAAACTCAACGCAAACGAATTTGCACAGCTGTGCACGCAAATTCGTTTGCGTTGAGTATTTAAATAAATTTCGTAGTAGATTACATATTTTTAATACAGCTTGGCAGAGTAGTGGCTTAGCTAATAATAACTATTATTACTGATAAATCCTTTTAGAATGCTGAATAATAAACGTACAAAGCGAGCACAGAACGTTGTCAATCGTCTCCTTGTTTCACAACCCTGTGTGGGCGTTTTTGTGCCATAGTAGATACCCACGTCCAACTGTGTGGGCACAACGATGAAACTCTAATTAACAAGCACTATATTTACATCTTTGAATAACATAATATTAAAAATAAAAAGAAAGAATAATGAATAAAATATAATTGAACGGGGAGAGTAAAAATATTTTGCGTGGAGTGTACCCTCCATTGTTTTGTGAACTTTACTCCGATGCTGCAGCAATTATAAAAATTTAAGAATATAGCTATGGGAAATGTTAAAGATTTGTATTCGGGGAGTATGAACGCGCGGATATCCGAAGGCCCAGATAATCATTGCATTAGTGTAGTCACGGCTAGAGAACTTTAAATGGATCGAATGACATTTATTTTCACAAAATGACGCGAATTTTGCTACTCATTTCTATACATTTGATCGTTTCCATCAACTTTAACACATAACTATTACGCTATTTGTCGAAAGGAGCTGCTTCTTTAGCTCTACACAGATATACCTAAAATATACCACAGTCTTTACCCAGATCCTTTTATTCTTATTCCCAAGGGTTATACATAAGGCGATAAAGGTAAAATATCAGTAATAGCGTAGGATTGTAGGTAGTCGCTGTTTACTTGAACTAACAGTTACCTCGTGAGTCAAAACCATCATCATCTTCCTGCCCTTATCCCATTTCACTTGGGGTCGGCGCAACACGTCTTCTAGACGTGTTGCTTAAAGATTTGGCTATGGTTTTATAGTCGGCCGCCTGCCTGACACTAACCCTCTTTGGGAATGCGTTTGTTGATGGCTTACCCGCCAGCATTCGGGTGACCCAAGGTGCTTGGTACAGTGCCCTGGGTCTTAAGGTCCATTAGTCGCCTTTTACGACACCCGGTGGAGGATATGGGGTGGTGCTATTCTTTATATCCGGACACCACACGGATTTTCGTGAGTCAAAACCAAGAAGGTTTAATAACATCTGCAAGCAATCTTACTTCGTGTATACACGAGTAAATACGGTACGACTGCACGGTTAGTCGAGTGGCATAGGTCACCACGCCGCGTAGGACAAGAGTTTGTGCGTTCCACAAATACTTGTTCTGAGTCTAGGTGTCTTCGTGCATGTGAATTAAATATCTGTGAAACCCTGCGATACAAGGATTAAATAGCTTAGTAAAAGAGACGTCAAAAAGTTACACCCGATGAAAGAGAAAAAATAAAATGTCAGCATGCATAAGAATAATCAGACAGCGAAAGATAGCTATATTAGCGACGCTTAGTGAGGGAGTCGTAAAATAAAAAAAACTGACCCGACAAAATATTAATTGTAAGAGAAGATAAAGGTATAATATCAGGAATAGTGTAGGAATGTAGGTAGTCACTATTTACTTGTACTAACAGTTGTGCCCCGTGAGTCAATACCAAGGAGGTTTAATAACATCGGCAATCAATACTTCGTGTGTATACAGTTAATACAATTGTTCTGAATGTAGTCTCTTGTACCTAGCCTTTATTCTAGACCCTGTTGTGGTCGGCTTCAAATTTACCCAGATTGGACTAAACTGAAGGTATTTTACACCAAGCGATGGCGGTTTACCTAGTTTGGGTAATTATTTTAAATGTACTTATAATAAATAAATATTCCACGTCTTACACGTCCGCTATCTACCAAATTTCATTGAAATTGGTTAAGCCGTTTAAGCGTGAAAGACTGACAAACATCCATCCTTCCATACTTACAAACTTTCGTATTAATAATAATACCTACTAGGATTTTTTAAACTACCGACCTCAAAAACAAACTTCCATCCCAATTTTACAGATTAAATAAACTCATGATTTTGTTAAAAGGGTGCAAATAATTCATAACGTACATTAATAACGGCCAGATAGTCAAGGATTATCGTAGGCGTTATTAGAGGCAGAATACATTAATTCCTGTGCCTACATGTAATTTAGGCTGTATAAGTAGGCGAGGCTAATGTTGTATTATCGTATAGAAGTATAGAGCGTTCTGTATTTAAAAGGTCTGTTTGAATAAATCCTCTTGTGTTAAACCTTTTTGGTATTATATTTAAATTAAGAGTTAAAAGTGTTTTTGTTTTTTTAAATTTGGAGCGTTTAAATTATTCGTTTTTGGTAGACTGATAGACTCTAGAATCCGTGTGGTGTCCGGATATAAAGAATAGCACCACCCCATATCCTCCACTGGGTGTCGTAAAAGGCGACTAATGGACCTTAAGACCCAGTGCACTGTACCAAGCACCTTGGGTCACCCGAATGGTGGCGGGTAAACCACCAACAATCGCATTCCCAAAGAGGGTTAGTGTCAGGCAGGCGGCCGACTATAAAATATAGCCAAATCTTTAAGCAACATGTCTAGAAGACATGTTGCGCCGACCCCAAGTGAAATGGGATAAGGGCAGGAAGATGATGGTAGACTGATAGACTCTAACAACAGTGCTTAATAATAAAACTTATACGTAAACTTAACGCAATAGTCGCCCCCACGATTTTTTGAAGTTTCCTCGATTTCTCTGTTCTGCACTAATCAGACCCTGACTTTCTTATCATGTGACCACCTTGAAAATAATTTCGTTCAATAAAAAAATATCATCAATATCTGTTCCTAAACGACTTAGTTATCCGCGCAAACATAAAATAAAAGCATATTATGTACCTGCTCCACGAGAAACCTCTTTTTCAATTCCGGTTGAAAATAGTAGTATCGAGAAATAAATTGACTAATGTTGGTTTTGCACACCATATTAGAACTTGTCACATTGTTTTCATATATCATAGTCATGATGGGAAACGATCAGTCATTTTTGTATTAAATTTCATGAATGACCCTTTTTTGTTTATAGCACTACATTTTCATGTCTTAAAAAAAGTAACCGTAACCGATGTTTTATAAAAAGTATAATAAAATTTATTTTTAATTTAAATTTCTGAAAATCTCTTATCGTGGACTTGAAATAAAGAAGATAATAAAGCAAAAAAATTGAATACCGTTCCTTGGGTATCAAAGTTAAAGTGCATCATAAAAAGTTTACGTCTCAAGCTTCGACACCATTTACAGAAGTTTGACGTAAAAGGTTCGTATCGACGACGTTAGAATGGTTACAGACTAGCGATTTACACGCGGATGAATTGATTTTTTTAATACGAGAAATCATGTATAGTGGTGCTTTTTGATAGGCCTGATGGTCTAGTGGTTAGTGGCCTTGACTGCTATACCACAGGTCGGTTACTCTCGAATACTTAATTCCACCGGTATAGCAGTCATGACCACTAACCACTAGACTAACTGGCCCGTCAAAGTTTTATTTTAAACCTTAGTCCCCCAGTTTTACGAAGTGTGAAATGTAAGCGCGCATGCAAGCTTACGATTATAAAATCATTCTTCTTTATATAAATAATCTAGCGTCCTTTACACGAATAATCGTGCAAAGAACGCCAGTCTGTAACCGGTCTTATAGAATTAAGTACCTATAGACGCTTTCCTTCGTCGGGTGCAAACAGTAAAAGTTTAGGGCGACTTCGCAAATGTTGTGTAAGACATTACTCCGCGCAATGGTTTGATAAGGGTCGAAGCACTTTAGTATGAATCAAATTAGTACAGGATGTTTGAAACAGTTTCACATACTTCCAGATTCTAGATCATTCATTTATGAAATACTAAACTTTGCCCGCGCGAAAATCGATTATAGTAGTTGGTCAATGATTAGTCAAATGATTTATTAAGTCGTGAAATTTTCTTTCAAGTAAACCATTTTATGTTTGGCTTACAATATCACAAATATTCCGTAATAGATTCCGAAATTTTGCATAAGAAAGCCACGACAACTATTGGTAGTCAATAGGTAGTACATGGTTTTGCTCGTGACTGTACAATATGACAGTTTACACCAAATCGTTAGACAGTTAAATCATAGGTTAAAAACTAAAAGTCGAAAAACAATTACACACAAAAGCTTAAACATTCACAGTTGTTCCTTACGTCTCAAAACAGAGAAAGCGAAACAGCACTAGTACACATAGCGGCATCTCGTTTCCACAGATACACAAACCTTCAAAAGCTTAGACTAAACGCACAGAATATGTTCCTTTCACACAACTTTTATACTGAGCACTTCAAACGAATAAGTTTGAATGCACCTTCCGGCGTTAAATTTCTTTGAAAGAAAATTCTTAGGTTTATTTTTTAAATAAAATTTCTTCGCGGCGGGTTGTGGATTTCTCTTCGAATTCTCATGGGAACGGAAACTAGAATGGTTTGGAAAAAGGTTTTATTTGCTAGTTTAAATCCTGCTCCTTGTTTAAGTTTACAGGGTGTTGTCCTAATGTTTGTGTGTTGTGTTTTAACAACGGCATTAAGCGTATTAAATTTTAGAGTCTAATTGGGTGGGATTAAATCCGAATGTTATGTTTTAAATGCTGTAAAATGACAGTAGAATAGGTATTTAATGTATGATTTATAATTTGTATTGAAATAGGCTGTTATCTATCTCTGGATCTCCAACAAAGAATACACCTAACAAGTTCATACTATATTATATAATTATACTGAGCTATACACAGCAATAAACATCTAAAATTCCCTTTGCAAAGTTTTTCAGGCAAACGAAATTAATTTCAACACGGGAAGGAAATAATTCTTTGACAGAAAAGGAAAAGTAAAACCTCCTTAATGTAAGCATCTTTCGGCTGTTGAGTTCTCTTTGCTGGCGACATCTTTTTTAGGGTTCCATACCTGTAAAGTCCTGTGTCTCCGAATACAAGTAGGTTTGTACAAAAACAACGGAATTGATTTCACTGCGTCACAATCACACTACCGCTCGCCACGACAGCCGGAGGTAGAATGGATGCTCGGCAACTTTTATTATTCTATTGCACTACTGTACCCAAAGGGTAAAATGGAACCCTATTACTTAACCTCCGCTGTCTGTCTGTCTCCAGGCTGTATCTCATAAACCGTGATAGCTAGAAAGCTGAAATTTTCCCAAATGATGTATATCCGTTGCCGCTATATAAAAAATATTAAGGGGGTTCAACAACAGTAATTTTTAAGCAATGTTTACTCAATCTTAATAAAAAGGTAGATTAACAGACAAAAAATTAGTATACCTACAACAAACGTGATTTTCTATTATAGATGATAGTACGGAACCCTTCGTGCGCGAGTCCGACTCGCACTTGGCCGGTTTTTTACCGTTCAAGATACTTGTTGTGGTGGTAAATTATTTTATAAGGCATTTATATTTCTTTTAATTAAGAGGTGTCTTGAGTTTTCGCTCGCCTAGTTTTCGTTTTTTACGGGAAAATGAGGATAAAAATAGGTTATGTTACTAAAAGATCTATGCTGATGTATAAAATGAGAATTTAGCTAACCATTGATGTAAGATTTTTTTTAGAATTCGTTTAGCGGTTTTGGTGTGACAACGTAATAAACACACTCAAATTAGTTTAGATAACCACAAAAAGATGAAGGAGATTCAGAAATCCTATTCCTATACTCTACTCTCTCTATCTCTTTACAGCTCGTGCTAAAAATAAACAACAACTTATTTTTCTTGTTTTATAAGACAGTGTCACCACGGATAAAACGGCCGGTTTTTAAATTCACTTATTATTTTTATTTAACATCAAACCTCTTAAGCGCTATCTGTACTTATCCAATTACGTTTATCTATCGTCATTCACCATCAAAATCCATCCGTAATTTCTGACAAATTAACGAGGAAATCATTTGAATAACATTTTGACGTTCCAACAACGAGTCGTTCGATCAATTACTCGTTCATTTAGTTCAGTGAACGTTGGAGTGAACATAAATAAAGTCTATAGCAATCAATCACTAGATTTGGGTTGGTTGCGCAACGATCCTTCAACGTTCCGATTTTAATAGATAGCTGTAGTTTATCGAGAGGGATCTGTTTTATCGATTTTTGGTAATCGATTAATCGTCGAATCGGTTTAAATATGAATTGGAGTGTTCTGGGTATTGAATTTTTATCGATTTTATAATGTGTTAGGAATTGATTGGTTATTGAATCGCTTGGGGATTTAAATTGTGGAAGTTAACGATTTTTAAATTGTTTTAAATGTTGCTATACAATAATCATTTGATTTAATGTTTTAAATTTGATTGTTCCATGCTGTGATTGAACCATATAAATACTAGCGACCCGCCCCGGCATTTCACAGGTGCAATAGTAATGTGTTATACATATAAAACTTTCTCTTAAACTACTCTATCTATTACAAAAACGCAACAAAATCTATTGCGTAATTTTTAAAGATCTAAACATGCAAAGGGACAGACAGACAGCGGAAGCATAGTATGTTAGTAATAGTAGTATTTTGTTTTATTGATGTAAGTGTTTTTTATAATAATAAAAAAATAAGTAACTGGCTTAAAACTTCTAGAACATTTGTAACAATCATAAGCAATTCAGTTGAATTACAAGAATCATATTCAAAGAAATATTCCTTTTCGTAACATAACTCCACATATATAAATCTACTACATTTCTAACAAGTTAACCTTACACTTTCGTATCAAAAATACAAAATCCAATAACGTATCTATCCGCTTCAAATGTCATTCTATCAACGATCGTATATCTATCAATCTGCCAAACTGATCTATACCGCCATTTTTAAAGTAATGTGATAGCAGTTGTGGAAGCGAGACAGCGCACTACATGGCGAAGAGCGGCGTCTCTTTTCCACAACTGCGACACTACTTTAGCACCACTTAAGGCTACTGTTGAGAATCCAACTAGCTTTACAAATAATATTACAGTTGTGGAAGCGTGACAGCGCACTACATTGCTTAGAGTGGCGTCTCTTTTCTATAGCCGAAAAAAACTCTCTTTCAAATAGGTAGGCCGTCTGATCTATGGCACCAATCGAGAATTTATTGCAACTTTCTTTAGAAAAAAGGTCATTTCGTAACATTTTAAAAAGGGTGAGGAATGTTAATACGAAGGAACGTTGGATTGATGTTTAGTTATTTAGGTCACAGTTGGGCAACTATTGATTGGAATGTGGATAACGTTTGATGGAGGAATTTGGATTTTTAATTTAGATCATTGGTTTTTTTAATGGGTAGATAAGGTAGCTAAAAAAGTGGTATGGTGATGTAAGATTAATATTGCGGTACAAAAATTATTTTAGTAGTATTGTAAAGAACAATGAATATGTATAAGGTTTATTTGTTTTTAAGACTAAGTTCGAACTCGTGACACTTCAATGCATAAGATACAGGACTTATGCTGTGATCTTAGGGCTGCCATTATCAATGTACAAAATGTCGGTCAAAAATCTATCTTCTTTAAGTTTAGTTATAAATGTAGATATTTCTTTAACTATGTTTTATCTAAGTTATATTGGGGACAGCTGTTCAAACCGGTATGCATATTGAAAATTAGATCTAATAACCGATATAAACAATTAGCTTCTCACAATAATGTCACCTTATTTTTTTATATAAGTAATAAACTATTATACTCATACTGCGTTCCATTTTTGGGGTTCCGTACCCAAAGGGGCAATATGGGACCCTATTACTAAGCGTCCGCTGTCTGTCTACAGGCTGTATCTCATAAACCGTGATAGCTAGAAAGCTGTAGACTCGCACTTGGCCGGTTTTAGAATAATATTTGTATCTAAACTAGGTAAATATTTTAGCTGCCTTATAAACAGCTAAGAACTATTCCTAAATCAACACACAGCACTCAAATATCCACAAACCCCAAACCAAACCAAACCACAGAAAAGAGATCTTAAAATAAAACACAAACGCTATTGACAGATTTTAAAATAGGAACGCACAGACGGCAGTGACAGCCCTGCGCTCTATTGCCTGCCAGAGAGCATTCGCTTTGACACCGGAGTGTTTAGCTAACGTATTGCTGTACTTCACCGACCTCTTTGCTTCTGCGGCGAGCTTTTAAGAATCTTGAAAAGTAAAAATTAAAATAAAACACAAACGCTATTGACAGATTTTAAAGTAGGAACGCACAGACGGCAGTGACAGCCCTGCGCTCTATTGCCTGCCAGAGAGCATTCGCTTTGACACCGGAGTGTTTAGCTAACGTATTGCTGTACCTCACCGACCTCTTTGCTTCTGCGGCGAGCTTTTAAGAATTTTGTGAAGTAAAAATGTGGTGCGATGTGACACCGCTGTTGAAAGTTTGTTACATCAATACATTATTGAGTTCAGTGCATAAAATTTCGACTAGGTAGTTAAATGAACGGTAAACACTACATGCTACACGATAGACCTATGGACAAGTAAATACGAAATATATGCTAAAAATAAATAATATTAGACATTAAAACTTATAGAATTTACGTACTGATGAAGAATGTTGTTTTTTATCATTGATAATGATTAAAAAAAAATATTATGGATTTAAATACATATTGTATACAGGTTTTGTGACAGCAATAAAGAACAACTAAGTAGTCTCTGTGTAAGCTTTTTAAATCCACCATCCCTTGGTACATATTCGTAGTGGCACAGATTAAAAATCATTATTGTAATGTTTCTGATAGAGTGCGTTATTTTCAATATATATCTCTCCGGTCGTGTCGGATTGCCGTCCCATCGGGCTATGAGAGTAAAGGAACAGAGAGTGCACCTGTGTTTGCGTACACGCTTGGGCACTATAATATGTCCCGCGTAGCTGGCTGGTGTCACAATAACACTAGCCGCCGTGACCGAAATTGGTCCGGACATCATTACATTTGATGTATCACATTCAGTTTGCAGCTTTAATGTTTACAAAACTTTATTTTGTAAGTCTTTTAATTGTTTGTACTGCGGAGTAAAACGAATACACAGGTCGTGTATATCTAGATAATAGAGAGCATGAAAAATAAGTGAAAAGAATTAGTTAACTTATTTTGTTATTTTTTTATATTGTTTTTTACCCGACTGCCAAGGAAGGGTTATGTTTTTCGCGCGTATCTTGTATGTATGTATGTGTGTATGTATGTATGTATGTATGAGCATAATATTCTTTATTACCTCATTTCTTCGAAACGGCTTGATGGATTTCGACAATCAGGGCATCGTTGGATTCGTCTTAATTACCCAAGTGTTCTTAGATATGTGACGTCAAACAAAAAACCAACATGGCGGCCGTGAGGCGCCGTAGATAGAAGTAAAAAAAAATAAAAAATATATATTTGCTACAATATGGGTATCAAATTAAAGAGCTCATCCTGAGGATTCCAAAATGGTATATCACTGACATATAGAAAAAAAATACTATGTGCAATTGTTTCTTTATTATCCAAACTAAATACTCGTATATTATGCGACGCGGTTGACTAGCGGTTTCTGAACTTAAAAGTGAAAAGTGATAATAAAAGTACGTCTAAACTAAATTATTTACAATGAATTTATTTTTCTAATTCCTTTACTCTCTTTGTGTTACGCAATCAATCTAAAATAACTGGATCGACGTGTGTTACTTTTTTATTATCTTGGTATTGGAAGTAGTTCTCTCGTGTCGCGGGTGAAATCTTGAGAAACACATAGCCGTATTATAACTAACTAAAAAGTGTTAAATAAAAATAAATAAATTAAAAAACCCGACTGCATAAAAAACACTTTAAATAAAAACTGAAAAGTAAAAAACAAGCTTAGTCTAAAAGTGTAGATAGCAATGCTATTACCACAAAATTAAATAATTTCATAATCAATATACAAAAAATAATAATCTTATGCGAAACATAATTGAGTGTAACAGTCGGGACCCATTAAATAAACTAGACTAAAATCATTCAATATGGGTCCCGACTGTTACACTCAATTATGTTTCGCGTATGGAATTGATAAGCAGCGAGTAAATGTTCCATCGGAAACCAAATATTTTCTTTTGAGAAGGAACAAACTGAATAAATGCTGGTTCATTGTAAAGGGGTATGCCAGTTTTAGGCCCAGATATGCACACTAACAGGACTATGCTGATAAACTATATTTTAATTTATCGTGAATCTCCCTTGTATTAATTTTTCTGTAAAAGTCGGCATATTTTATTTATAAATAATAAACAATAAAACGACTTACGTCCGTAATTGAACTCAAAAGAGCCATATTTACTCTTAAAAATGTTGCCATTTACGTAAAATAAGTTGAAAAATTAATTTTTGATACTAATAATTTACCATTTCCATACGTCGTCCAACCGTTTATTTTCTTTTTGACAGTTCACACTTATAAAGTACGACATTACAGTAGAACAATATTTTGAAAATAAAAGTAGATACTTTCTTGACGGGTAACGCCCACGTAGGGTATGTGCCACTGCACTTGTGCCATTCGTAACGAATAACCACAGATAATAAAAAACGGTTTTTGAATAGAATCAACTTTTATATATTAATTGTGATGATATTTTTGATCGGAATCATTTAAAATAAAAATAAAGTTTAATAAAGTTTAAACGTTATATTGCACCTATTATTAGGATCGAATGTGTTTTGCTGCAAATTAATGAATATGAGTATAGTAGTAATAAGAATATCAACTTAACATAAGTAAATGGTTTATTTTAATATACTTTTTAAAATCAAGTACTTTAAATATACCTAAATGTATATAAAACCAACCATGGAGCATAAAATAAAATACAAATAAAATTATGTATTAAATCGATTAAAACTTGTTTCACAAATAAAATCGTTTGTTATAAAAAAATCGATTTGATCAGGCCATCACTATTTGAGTCAGTACACGAGGGGTGTCAGAAAATAAAATAAACGAATGGGAAACAGTATAATAGCTGTACTCTATATTAGTGAAATTGTTTTTTAGCCTACTTACACATTGTTTCACTGTAAAAATGTTTTTTAATATTTTTATTCTTTTACAATTTTATAGAATGTCTCAATGTTTATTATCGATTTATTTTTTTAATTTTTTTCCCCATTTTTTTTTTTTGTAATTGCAACATTATCTCCAAAACGTCATTGCTTGTTTTTCATCTTTGACGTGACGATTAGTGTTTGAATTTTGACATATCATGACAATGATTAATTATGGTATTTAGGATGGGCACGGCATCAAAGTAATATTTTTCCACCGGCTCAATTTCTAGACGATGTTTTAGTTGTATATGATCATGAAAACATTGAATAAATCTGTAAAACTGCAAGATATCGTGTTATATTTATTTCCTTATTGGTTACTCGCATAAATAAATTCAAATGATGTACACAATGTTAAAAATCATATTAAATATAACTTGCAAAAAATAAGATATAAAAAATACAATAACTTGTAAATGCTAAGTTTTTTGTTAATCACTATTTTTACTAAATTAATATAGCCATTGCCTACTATTAATATCAATAGCCTGTTAAGGTGTGCACTTGTGGGCCGAAACTACTATGGAGACCTGGCATGCCCCTTTGTTTCGTTGGGAAAGTTTAGAACATTTTACACTGCTGCGTTAGACTTTAGAAAGTCGGACTGCATTTCAACTGTAATCCAATGTGCAAGTTGCAGTTTGAATGCAGTTGACACAACTGCAAACCAACCGTTTAATCGCTTCGGAAATAAGTTCCTGGGAGGCAATCAACCGTGCAGTTCTATTGTAGTCATGTGTCAACGGCATTGAAACTGCATCCGAACTGCAACTTGCGATTGGTCTCGAGTTTGATTTAAAGGCGCATCTTCTTTTGGTAGTGTTATGTGCGTTTTAGAAATAAACAACACAGCTTCCGTGTTTCACAAGTCACAGTTAAATGTGGTGTTTCTGCACCCGATCTCTCTCCAGTCACGTCGAATTGCCTTATCATCGGGCTATGGAAGAAATAATTCACCTACTAACTCGAATCATTTGTCATCATTCAGGTCAATATCAACCACTGTCCAGGCCTTTGCACGTTTATTTTTTACACTTTCCTTCCCTCCTTCTCAACCCCTAAAAATCAAAATTACCTCAACTTCATAACCCAAAGTCCTCAATTCTTTACTGCAGCACGTTCATATTCACAGTTTCCAATTCTTAATAGCTTGCACCTGTCGTGTGCTTCGTAAATTGATAAAACAGATTTGCTCCACGGTAAGTGCAGACTGGCGAGGAGATAGGATGGCCGACTTCCGAGGCTTGCCGGGCTTGCGGTCCGGCTTCAATCTCCTCAATATATCGCTCGGGTTTAGTTGAGTAAGTTGGATGTAGGAACTGACTTTTGGGGGTAGGACCATCTGTTTAAAATTGTATGGATTTTTATATGATCTTTTAGTGATAAGCTTGCTGATTTGGAAGTCAATATGTTGAAACATGACTTCGACCTGTTGACTTGAAAGTCAACATGTTTCTAATCGGCAAGACTGACTAAAATAATAAGTAATTAGAATAACGAAGGCGATGATGTTAAGAACAAACTCCGGATATTGTTCTCTTAGATGGAAGGCGGTAATGTGACGACTCTGACCGATACCCGGTTCAATAGCCCCTTCTACGTAGCATTTATTTTAAATACTGCCTTTTTTAGCTATTTTGCCCCGGCGCATGGACAAATACCTATATTCCATCCCTGAGTTAGCTTTATAGTAGTAAACCAAATTGTGCAGATAAACATATTCATTATGTTTCACATTTATAAATATTAATCCCGCTATTTTCGCTCGCACGAATGTCGGTCAAAAGCTGCAGAAACATAACTTTCTTCTGGCGCAGTCGGTAAAAAAATCCAGTAGTTTAGACGTGAAAACAGTCACATTCCATCTATCACACACACACAAACTTTCGTGTTTTTATAAAGTAAGAAACATTTATATAAATCAGAAGAGCCAAAAACTTCCAGTCACCGAGTACCAGGGGCAGCATAAACACCGACGTCACGCCGGGAAGTGAATAGACACCGATTACTTTGATGTGCCTGATTCCCCATACAAATGTAACGACCGCCCTCAAAGGGACGAATTACGGCTCGCCCTTCAGTTTACGATAGACACAGAGCGGAGAATATAAGCTTTGATATTTTTCGGGTATTTCAATGAGAAAAATTGTTTGAAAATGCTGTCACAATTTCTGTAGTAGTGTTTTAATAGGCATTAAATTGAGGGATCATCTTATACAGCCAATTTGAAAAAGTGCAATGCAAAGTGAGATGGGGGATGGGGGGTGTGAAACTACACAGACATCGTCTGACAAGAAGCATAGGCCTAAAAATAGAGAATCTTTTTAGAGGACTGTATTTTAGAAAATTATACACGTACGGTATTTTTTAATTTTGTATTCAATATTACTAATGTATTTTCCTACTTAATGTTTACTTGTAAAATCGTTTAAATTTTAATCATGGTTCCTTCGGTAATTGCGAAATACTTTAGATAGTATCTAGAATTAAATATAATGTGTGCTATATCGACACACTTGCAGCTAAGCAACAACTACAGGAATCAAAAAATGAAGTCGATGAATTAAGGCATATTTACAAACTGCCTTGAAATCAACAAACAAGAAGTTTTTCTATATCCAGTATACATAAAAGCTCTATACAAGATACGTCAGGATTACAAATTACTGACTTCAGATGCGCGGTTCCAAAATGTCATTCCTATGGAGAGGAACCGGCAAAAACACTCCACAGATTACTCTTTTATATTAAAGTGGTGATTAATGCTCAAACCTTTCCTATATGACAAGAGGCCTGTGCCCAGCAGTAAGATACTTATAGGCTAGTATTACTATTTATGGACTTACTAGGTTGCGGATATTTGATTATAATGATATTATTATAATGATAAACTGACAAAAATGTTTTGTAGTCTTTATTGCTGCTCAGTGAGAGTTCATTAAGTTTTCAGTGTGTTCGCCAATCATGAAACTAATTATGTATAATTCATTAATTGTATTTTGATCGCTTTCATCCTTGTACACCTGATAACGTTCATGAAATTTGTGATCTATAACTTGTGAATGAAAAAAGTGTTTGCTTACTAAATAGAAATACAAGAAAGTTGTGAAAGTGAGGCCTTCCTGTATTTTTCATGCTCTATATTTTGAAATTCAGCTGTAAACTGTCTGGTGATAAAACGCCGGTAATAAATGTATTGTATGAGCTGACGACGGCAGGACTATAGCGGGCTTTATTTCTGAGTTATAAAAGTTGCTGGGAAGATAATGTTGACAGATGCCTCGGTTGTAAAACTGTTGCTTTCATGCTATATTGTAGATGTCAACCGTTGGGTAAATACGAGTATAAGTATGGTAGATAGGTTTATTTATTTCATCAACTTTAGTAAGTCTAAACCGAATTTAAAAACAAATGCAAAAGAAAATAAAGCGTTTGAAGCCATTTTTCTAAAGGCTGGTTTTTTGAAGTACAAAAAGTAAAGTCCTAAGGTTACCAAAAAAGAAGATTGAGGTTGTGACGAAAAAGAAAGTCGAAGAGGTACAAAACTAGTAAGAGATGAAAGGGAACTGCATCGAAAAGAGCTCTTTAATTATTAAGAATAGTGTTATTTTTCTTTACATTTGAAAAATCCCTCTGTCTAACTCTTTCTGTTCTAGTCCGACCATATCCCAACACAATTAATCTCGCCCATTCCACACTACACCGATACATTGCATTTAATAGCAAAATTAATGAGGGTATCAGACATTTCGATCAGGCTTTGCTGTTGTAGCTCGTTAGTAATTGGTATCTGTTGCGTAGTGAGCGACTATTATGTTATCCCTGAGTAATATGGCTAGTTGTGGTGGAGTATTTGAAAATTATATCATGATTATTATGCATTAGATATGCCTGCCTACCTAATTCTGTATTTGTATTTGTATTCGGTAAGAAATGAATTAGTTTTATAATGTTTTCGCCAAGATACGATCTTGAAGAATGTCAATAGTTGATTATAAACTGATTTACTTGGTTTTCATTACATATTTTATAATTACATATTTTTTTTTATCCTAATGTTGATTGAACTTGACCATATTAAAATCATAAAAAAAGTATCTTTCCGTGGTTTAAATTCTTGGATTATTTATCTACTCAATATATACCGGATGCACTTATAATAGATTGTTTGTTACAAAAGGAGAAATAATGGGTACTTATAAAATCATCAAAATCGGCTTATAAACGACAAACTTATCCAAGAACATAAAAAAGCATATATATAGACAATCAAATTCAGAAACCTCCTCCTATTTAATTAGTTGAAAAATAGCATATATTTTGCTAATGCAGCTGGAGATCCGACATCATCACACATCATATTGTAAAACTTCGGTTCATTAAAAATCTAATAATAAACACAACAGCAGAATTCTGCACTAAATATAAAGTCAATTATGTCCATAAATACCATTATGTTTATCACTGGATGGATGGTAAAGTGGACAAGAGTACCAGTGGGGCGGTGTCACCCACCCGCGCTCCCGGCTCGGTCCGTATCGGTAATACCGGTAACGGGAATTAATGGCTATTAAAACTGTATGTCATGGCCCTGCGGTTCTAGGAACAAGGTTTCAGGCTTGAAAATTGCATGTAAATGTCAATGCATACTTAAATGATACCATTACGGTTTATTCAGGGCTATCCCGATAAATACGCGTGAGTGAACCGTTGCTTCATTTAAGTATGAACCATCCTCACAAAAGTTACTATAAAAAAGAAAATGACAATGTAGACTGCACGGATAGCCGTGTGGTATAGGTCAAATCAATTACCATTGAGCGCGACGTGTTGCGAGTTCGATCGCGGAGGACAAGAATTTGTGCGATCACAAATGCTTGTTCTTAGTCTGGGTGTCTTTGTGCATGTGAATTAAATGTCTGTGAAACCTCCCGCGATACAAGAAATAGGTAGAACCCCTTATGCGGGAATCGTAAAAAAAATGTGATTAAAAGCCGTGACCGTAATCAGTCCGGATATATTATTAATTTACTAATAATTATTTAGACTCTAGTATGAACAATCTACCTCTTTATTTCACTTTATCGATGAATCCTGCTGTTATAAAAGCGAGACGGCGCACAACACTAGTGTAGAATTCTAACAATATAGGTTTAGGCATTCAGAAGTTGAATAAAGTAGAATAAACTATCCATATAGAGAAGAACTGAGCATAGGTTACTGCGCTTGCTCAATACTCAATACTATTAATGCACTCCACATGTGAAAAAATGAAAAAGCGTTTATTCAGAAATCTACATCATTTACATAAAATTAATACTTCTGCCAAACTGTAAAAACAGTTAAACGGTAATCAAAAGTTTCATAACATTATATTATTATTGCTCATTGTGGTTTGGCAATCTCATTTGGCAAAAGTGTTTATACTTATTGGGTTTTTAAATGTCAACCGTTAATAAAAAGTCCTTGACATATCGGCGAGTGGAATTTACGTAGATTCAATTACCGATACTTGTGTTACGTAAATGCCACATATTATTAACATTTTGTGAACTCAACTGGTGCGGATGTATTGACTTGTAACTCACGCTTCAACGATCAAAGTTAGATGTATTTGGTGGAATGGAAGTTGGATGTTACAGACAGGTGTCTTTGTTAGTTAGATATATTGGTAGACACGTTGTTGTTAGCAAATGGATATTTGACTAAAATAAAGGAATTAATCAGTCAGATAAATTTCCAAAATATTTAACTTGTATTTATTCTCTTGTCTGACGTCACGTCTCGCTGTCTCAGTACACTTTTTACTGGCAAGCGACGTTACTAGCTCTTAGTTTCATAGGATTCATAATTTCTTCATTTGTTTTACTATCCTTTATCAAACCGTTCAATGTGTGGGTGAAAGGAAGCATGATGGACAACCTAGGAACGTTTCACAGTGTACTAGTTTATTTTTTTTTTTATAACAGTATGACTATGTTTAATTGTCTATCCTCAGTGAGACAAGATTTATATTTGTTGAAAATTGTATGGCAGGAAGAATTTTTTATATTATAAGTACATTTACTTAGAGTAAGCTGTTTCATTCTAATAAAAAATGTTTCGTAAAAAATGAAACCAGTATTTACCGAAACACGTCTTACTTTCTTCTAATATCCCATACCATTATTACGTGTACCCCAAGTTCCCAATTCTTACTTTCTTCTAATATCCCATACCATATTACGTGTACCCAAGTTCCCAATAAAGTCTTGTAAATACCAAGCTGCAGTATTAATAGCACTGATATAACCAAAGTATTAAGGCGCTTACAGCTATTAGTGGAAGCATAATGTATTTATACGAAGCTACCTCAGCTCCCAGGAGCACTGCGTTCAAACGCTTAGTTTGTGGTTATTTTGGACTTGGTTCTACTTTATTTGAACTGTCTTTGTATTTCGAGTATTCGTAACGGTTTTGCCAATGGTTTAAGAGGGAGTTTAGTGATTCTGTTTTGCAGGTTTATATGTATTTTTAGATAAAACATAACACGTTAAAAAGTGACTATCTTTATTGTTTATTGAGTACAACCTGAAAACATGACAGAGTTTTTTTTTATGTTGCAGTCTTAGTTAATTATTTAATTTGTATTTTTAAACTAGCGACCTGCTTCAGTAACGCACGGGTGAAATACTGATGTATTATATATACAAACCTTCCTGTTTAATCACTCTATCTATTAAAAAACACTTCAAAATCCGTTGCGTAGTTTTAAAGATGTAAGCGAACAGACAGACAGCGACAACGATAGGGACTTTGTTTTATACTAGTGTTAGGAGTGAAGAGGACAGATCCACTTTAATTTTTCCGAAAACAATTAAAAAGCTTACCTTTTACGTTTCTAATATAACTAATACATATTCTCCAAAAAACACCGTCGAAAATTTGCATCTACCCACATTTTCCGTGACGCTAAAACCCGAGTGCCAATCCGTGCAAAGCGGCTTTCGCCACGGGATCACATTCGCTGTGGGACCGTAACTTTTTGTGGTCGTGTTAGCTTTGCGAAGCCTTTAGCCACGTGCATTGAAACCGAGAGCCTTATGCAGTGCAGGTACTGAGAGGATTTGAAATAGAACTGAATTTAGGATCAGTTAGCTGTCGGGTGAAATAGTCGTTATCATTAATCTTTCTGTGGTTGCATTAGTAGCGAGGCTTTCAAAGCTTTTTTTTGGCTTAGTTAGGATTTTAATGATGGCTTATGAGTCTAATTCTATTTTTTACATTCGAACAGTTATTTTGCAGTATTCTAAGATATGTACTAAAAGCGGTTTTTGAAATGTTTAAAACTTACTCGTAAATGTGATGTTCAGTAACTGAATTTCAGATTTTTAGACGAAAATTCTTATTAAAGGATTCCAGTTATCTAAATACTATAAAATTAGTTAGCAAATCTTAATGAAATTACGAATATACTTATTTTGCGGGATAAATGCCAAGAAAAACGTTTCGGCTCAGCTTTTGCCATGTATAATATGTAGTAAAAAATATTACCAGCGCTTGTTCATATCAGTAAATTTCCCATTTTTCAGCAACTAAATTGTTGAGCTGTCGTGACAGTCAAACATAAGTGCTTAATCCTAACTTAAGTTTTATTTAGGTGCTAATTTATCTCGCAGAAATAAGTTAGAAAATAAATCTTCCAAAATGATCTTGCTTACTACACCGTAACTTATTTATAGCCTTATACCGAAAACGGTTGACCACACAATTTATTCTTAGTGACATGACTTGCAAAAATGAACTCTATTTGTTTGACATAAAAGCACCATTTAGTCAAAATGTCAACCTAGTTTTGCTTTTGACTTTGGCCAGTGTAGTGTGTACAAAAATACTACATATCACTCAGAAAACATAATACATATTTCTACCATGCAATTTATTTGAACGAAAATGAAAGTGGATCATTAAAATATCAACCTTAACCACATTGCTAAAGTTTGATTTTTCAAGCATCATAAAAGCAAATCTAAAATCAAGGTATCGAAAAATGACGACAATTTGTTCTAACGGGTAAAATCATAAGAACCAATTTCGTTTAGCAACCCACTCATGTTACTCACGTCTAGGATTTACAACGGTTGTTTTATCCACCAGCTCTTGAAGTAAACCTTCAGTTGCTGAAACGAGGCGCAACTATACGCCGTGTAGCGCGCCATCCCTCTTCCACAGCTGCAAAGGTCCTATTCAAAGGCGTGGTGGGGGTAGTCGGACCAATGCAATGGTGTTACTAATGTCATTAACGACCGGGACGTGAGCGCGTGAGGTTGTGTCGTGTGTACGTTATCAGAGAATTAGCTTAACACTCCACTGACGTTTATTGAATCATGAACGGGTAAGCCGTTTAGGAAGTTTACGCGAATGTTGTTTCGTTTTTGTTTTAGGATTAATATTGAGGAAAGATGTAGGATATACACTAATAACGGTTTATGGATAATGATTTTTCCTGCTTTATATGGGGAAAGGGATTTGCCTAGAACTGGAATATATAAAGCAATGTCAAATGTTAGAATTTGATTAATATCTGTAGTAATTCAGAAGGCGTCTTTGTAAAAGCTTGTGAAACATATTTTTTTTTTTACCCAGGTATCAATTATAGAACAGAAAAAAATCACTACAAAGTTTTAGAATTCCGTAATTATACGAGAATAGCTGATAGAAAATTAAGTGACTTGCTAATAACCTCAAATTTAAGCAAAATTTATCAAATTCCGCAATTATTATAAGCCAAATATAGTTTCGAAATTGTAAGAGAAATGTCACATTTTGACATTTAACCTCAATGAATGGTTACTCATTTATGACCTTCGCGAAATTGAGGTTATAAAACAACTTTGTATATTGAAATTTCAATCTTAATAAATTAGGAATTTATATTTACAAATTGGATTTAAGAAAAGTATGTTCACACATACACACCGAGTTCAAAATGCTTGCTCAAGTAAGGTTTAATGATTTCAGATTTCCATGATTTTTCTTAAATCTAAAGTTTATTATTCATCACGATATTAACATTAAAATAAAATTAAAATTCCGACTCAGTAAAAGAAAAAAAGCATGCACCACCCAACAACACAACTCTTATTTATGTCACAATCGGGTAAAACCTCCCCTTTCTTTCTCTACAATAATAAACCGTAACAAAAACAAGTTTGCTATAGTAGTAATCCAGTAATAGTCTAAGAGTAAGACAGAATAACAAGAAATGAAAAGAGGGCTAAAGTTTTCCAAGTTTCCTTCAATTCGCGCTCTGCTCATAACTTCACAGTAATTTCCTTTGGGAAGCAAAGTTAAAATTCTAGAAGTTTTTGTTCATGGATTAGGACTGATCGTTTATGAGGCTAGACTTAATTCTTTTGTTTGGTCTAGATGTATATGGACTTTATTCATGAAAATATCTGGTGAATGGTGTTACTTTTTTGTATTTTGGAAATTAGGTTGTGTTTGTCAAAGCGAGCTATAAGAACACAATACTCTGAAAAATAATGACTCAAATTTAGGTTGAAACTATCCTAATAAAGGTTTATTAGGATAGTTTCAACCTAAATTTGAGTCTGAACAATTTGGAGATTTTTTTTAAAGTAAAGATATAATTTATAATCTGATTCAGTTAATATTATAACAAATTTGTTTAGAAATCTATCGATTATTAACTGAAGCAGAAAACCTGTCATAATTTTTGGGCATGGAAATCGGGTTCATTTTGAGTAATTTTAATCAAATCTTCAAGCATCATAGCATATTTCCATATCAATTTTTAAATGTTTACAAGCACTTTTGAATTGATACTACTCTCGTACCTTCGCAAAAACCAGTTTGACGTCATATTTTCTTTTGCAATTTCACAAACATGTTCTCTATAAAATAGAGCTTAATAATACGTCAAATGCCACCGCCACACGATGTCAGAAATGTCTGCAATTCTTTGAAATAAAATAAACTTCGAGAGGAAACGTAAAATTGAAATGCAACGCGCGCACCGCAGAGCATTTCCAATCTCATCATATTTTCCTACAAGATATTTGATATTAAACCGATATTTTTTCAGGTAATCTAAGTTTCATTTGCTGCTATAAAGTAATAACAGCAATATCTGCGATGGCTTTCTGTTTTTTTTATTTGAATGTCAATTGGAATTGATACCGTGCTTAGCTAAATAAAATATTTTAGGGATGGTGGTATAATTTTAAACTGACAATTCACATAACGCCTATTCGATGACATAGTATCTATATTTCCTTTACATGTTATTAAGTCAACCTTACATTACATGGCGCTGAAATATTAATTTCATTTTCCTTCTTTCCAGGTGAACGTTGAAATGGTGATCAAGTGTTAGTGCGCAGTGATCACGATGGCAGTGAACAGCCCCGGAGGTTATCCACCCGTATCCCCCAAACCGCACACTCCTAAGAGTCCCCGACACTTTATCTTCCCCCAGAAGAGCCCCTCCATTGCATCCAGCACCTCTTCCTCCGGCTACTACACCCCGCAGTCAGTCTGCAGCTATGACAAACACAACCCGCCCCCAAAATCCCCCATAGCTCATGGGCACCGAAGTCCGATGTCCCCTCGCCACTTCAACTTCCCCCAAAAGTCGCCATCAGGCCGGTCTAGCCCGTGCTTCGAGCGCGCCAACCTGCACTACACCACGTCTCTGAAGCACAGCCGCCGCGAGAAGTCCAGGTCGCCCAAACCGCCCCCCGTGCACATCCACACGAACCCCGGCTATGTGTCCCCCAACCGCACGCGGAAACTGTACGGTTCTACTTCCACAGTGAGCTCGCCGCGACTGGCGACGTCGCCGAGCATAGTGTCAAGCCACACTGATGACTCCACGGATGCGATGCCTGGAACCCCCTCAGCGATTCTCCACGACGCTGACGATGAAGCTACTACAATTTCTTCAAAGATCTGTCGAAAATCGACGTCTGATTTGACGGACATGACTGACGATACTCCTCAAACCCGTTCTACAAGTATCAGTAGACCATGCTCGCCGATGCGTAGAGGCTCCATGAAGGGCGGTTTGGCGTACTTGGCCAGTAGGCGAGGCTCGAGGGAGTCTACCATGTCAAACTGTGACTCGGTCGAAGACATCGGGCCGTTGAACTTCCAGAACACAATGAGAGGTCGTCAGAGGCGAACGTCAAACTTTTTGGAGCTACCTGGTGAGTAGATTCAAATTATTTTAGGAGCTGACGTCAGCTGTTTGTGACATGCATAGTTTTGACGAGGGTCCTAATTGAAACAAACTTGTTAATTAAATATTTCCGACGTATTACACTGTGAAACCTGACGGTGTTCAAGCAATCTTGATCCCAAGTTCCGAAATCTGTTCGGTGACATAGTTCAGCAAACAAGAGAAACTGAATTAATTCTGTATATTCGTATTTATGATATGCATTTGGGAATGTTTGTAATGCGTTTGGGATTCTCTTTGTGAATAAAGTACTTAACCCCTTTCATTAAATGCCAATAATATGGACGGGTGAGCGACAGACAATAAAGCCGTTTTTGCCCAAACAGGACGTTGAATGAAGCCCGTATACATGATGTTCATAACATAAAATTCCGTCATAATGAAAATGTAGAGCTTGCATCAATATTTGTAAAAGGTAATCCTATTCGTTTGCGAGATTTACATGTTATACCCACAAATATACAGCGTGTTATATTTGATGAAATCCGAAAAGCTCTATTATGAATCTCTATATTTGTGAATCGAGATATTTTTTGCATACACGTTTAAATGATGAATAAATAGTGTCTTGTTAGCAAAGATATATCGAGAACCATGTTATACACGAAAGCGTTTTCTTGTAAGAAAAGTACTTATATAATATGGAAGACTTAGAATTTGTTTGTAACTAATATAAGGCAGTCTAAAACAAAAGAAGTAAAGATTTTCTGATTTTTTATTCTAAACGTACAATTATTTTTTACAGTTTTAAATTAGATCCTTCTCCTTGTTTGAAATAATTCCCGCACTAAGGAATATTATACTTGTATCACGAGTCTATTGGTCCACATGCACAAAACACCTAAACTCGGAACAAGCATTTGTGAGATCGAACCTGCGACACGCCGCGTACAGTGTTAATGGACGTAATGATCTATAACCACTCGGCTATCAGTGCAGTCACATTTTTACGTTGAATATATTATAAAGTTTGTGTTATATGGTGTAACCTCATTACTGCTATACTTGTGGCGCCATTCCTTCTACAAGCGTTTTCACTAAATGCGTCACCCGAATAATCTTTAACATCACAATTCTATTTCATCTGACTTATTAAGAAGGAATCCCATTTTCATACAACCATTTAAACAATCCCAATCCGTATTATAGAAACATCATCTGCGTAGAGAAACTCAGACATTTTACAGAGATTGGTTAGCATTCTATCCAATTTGTACGATTATTCCATTACTCACATTAATATTAACGAAATCAACATGACAATGTTTACTGATGAAGCTAATTTCACAGTTAAATTAAAGTAATTTGGAAACGTTATTTAATATCAAATCGGCTTCATATTTAATTCAGATTGCTTTGAGTACCTCGTAAATAAATTATACCCTTGTTGTTAGATTTGTGGATTTCGAATCATTAGGATAAGGAGAGTTGTGTTGTTTTTGTGTAATCAATTTTGAAATAATATCGTTACAGTGAGTTGAAATTTCGTGTGACGTCACGTCTTAGTACAATTTTTACTGTTAGGTGACGTTTTTAGTCCCAATTTCCATACCATTTACTGTCTTTAATATGTTATATCTTCTTATTTTGTCATTGATTAAAAAAATTTTTTTTGGATGTTACCTGACAGACGCATTAGATTTACATGATATTATTTTAATAATCTAGCGTAAGACCATTCAAGAAAAAAGTGGTCAACGATTTAGTTATGTAAGCGTAAAAGCAAAATGTAGAGTACCATTTACATAACAAAACCACAGGTAGAAATACCTCTCTACTTACCTATAACTCAAGTTTTAGTTCACAGAGCTTCCCTATAAAGCCAGCTTAATTAATATTGCCTAGAATTTGTGCTCTGCATATAACTTAATATTAGTTCGGATAGATAAACTGCGGTTAAAGTTTACTCTTCAAAGTTTGGGAAGTCCTAGTTGGAACTGTGCATTTCATGTAATATAATACTAATAACTGAGGTATGTCGGTGCGGTTAGTTTGTGTTGGCTTCGAGTTGAAAGTTGGTTAAATTGATTACATGGTTAAGTATATTAATACTGTTTATATTTCTTCCGTAAAGGTGTATCAAAACTAAAGTTTCGCTAGATAGTACAAAACAAAGTCGCTGTCACTGTGTGTCAGTTCGCTTAAATCTATAAAACTTCGCAACGGATTTTGGAGCGGTTTTTTTCAGATAGAGTGATTCAAGGGGAAGGTTTAACATGAAAAAATATCGCACTCACTATGGAATGTACTCCTTTTATCGCAGAGATTCTACTAATATTCAGACCATTTGTAGGTAACATCCAGACATAGGACAAATAGTCGCTGATCCTACGATTAATGTTGTATGCGGGTAGTAAGTAGTCTGGCGATCCATAAAATATAATATAACTAAAATTGCGATCTTTGCTTAGAGCAAAAATCCGTGTCGAAAATTCTGTTTTTATATGATGACATTATTATTTTACGTCTATTTATTTATTCCTTTTTTTTTAAGCAGGCAATGCTACCAGTCTCTCGCGCTCGTTTCCGTTATTTTACAGGCATATAAGTTTTGTGTTGAATGTAGATATTTTATAACTTAGTATAGTTTCTATATAATATTAGAACTATACATAAATTTAACGCATTTTGTCATTCTCATAAGACTCGGGAAGAGCTCAACCAATTTGACAAACTTTGAATATAGTTTGTGGGAGGCCAGCTTTAAATAGCAACTTTCATGTGGGCGGAGACGCGTGTAAAAGCTAGTTTAATAAATTGCTTACTTGATGACGTAAGTTTCTAGAGTCCAAAGTAGAGCCTTTTAATCCTTAGCTATTAGCTTGTCGGCACGTTTGTAAATAGTAAAAACGTCAAAAACAATAGCAAACCCTTTTCACGCCCTCTGGTTGGTTGAATAAAAAAGCCTTTGTGTAAAGCTTAAGGATAATCTTTTGAAAAAATATTTTTGTTCTGCTTATCATAAAGTAACAGAAATAATTAAGAATAAAGCATTTTATTTTTAGGATTTGTGGTTTTAAAATTATATGAGTAATGAGATGTAAATATAGCAAGACATGGTACGATTGGTCCTTGGTATGTTGGAGTTATCACTTAAGTGATTGTGTCTCTTCTCTTCTCTTCTTTTTTAACACCACGACCAGTTACACAAAATCTTGTTGTCTAGCCATATTATGCAAGAACGACGCACAGCGGACGCATAGCAAAATATCACCCTTAGCTATCATGCCGTTTTTGTCTTGCGGAATGTAGAGACAAGTCTTACTTACCTAAGTAACGTTCATGCTCCCGTAAGTCAAGTTACTTATCACAAATACATACTATAGCTAACATTTAGGCATTTATAATCCACGTTAACTTGTAAAGAGGTCATTTAACTACCCACAAACAAAAATCCTTCTCAAATTTTCGAATTCTATTTTCCGATATTGTTTTGTTTCGAATATTCCAAAGCGATTTCGATATAACTTTAATAACAAACGGCCCATTTTACTCTCAAGTGGGCGACTCGACGAGCCACTTTAAAACTTGATTGTGCCTCTTAAAATTTGTTAATGCATTACGATGTTAGGCCGAAGTTTTCCAATCATTCGCCTGAACTTCACAGACTTTGCAACTTGTGTTAGAAGTTTACCTGTATTATTTTTTGGGACAAATAATGTTGGTTAAAGTGAAATATTCTCCTGGATTTTACTGCTTCTTAGTGCAGGATTGTCGGCATTGTGAAAGAGGGACACTACTAAGAGAGTGGTACGCCGTCTCGCTCTACCTACCATGCTTTGTAGCAATTGTGAAAGAGAGATACCGATACGTGATGTGCTGTCTTGCTTCCAGAACGGGCTTCGACCTATTTCGATGTAGTGGTAAAGTTTTTAAGGGCATTCAAGGAAATTAACAGATTTGAAATGATTTACTTCTGATTGTTATGATAAACCTCTGTATAATAAATACCAACATTTTTTTGACTAAATGTTTACATTTTTATCAGTGAGATAAGCTTGAACAAATAAATCCTGGATAAATGTGAACACGAGGAAAATAAATAAAACCGTTTATTTAGCTTTAAGATTAGCTTAAGGCCAGAAGTGTTTACATAATAAGTCTATTGTCTATAGGCTTAGCAGTTCAATGACTGGATTTGTGAAAAAAAAAATATTTGTTGTTTTTTTTAAATAACAATGTCCTTAAAAAATCTATTATTAATTACAGACACAGTAATCTATATGGAAAAAGAGAAAGAGAGAAAACATTTAAAATAGTTTAGTACATAATGTATTCGCTACAGTTTTACAAATATTCTTGGAAAATATAAGTTTATGAAACGTAGGCAAAGTCAAAGACTTTATTTATAGCAAAAGGCCGAATAAATTAGCTTTGTTCTTGTTTGTAGAGCTTGTAGGTATAACATGCGAGATGTAATACTGTGTAGGTGTGGTGTTAAAAATACGTAATTAAAAGCAATCCGATTAAAATTTATTTTGAAATTCTCTTTTATTAATTTTCGAGTTAGGTGTATTTTAATGCTAAATTAATTACACTTAGCAATGTTTCGTACGAGTAAAGTCGCGATTAATGGTTAAATTGATCCTTTTTATTGACAATTGCGTTTAGTACGATTTGTTTAGATTTAAAAACCCGAAAGAATGGTTGGATGGATGCACGTTTGTTATTGTTTCAAGCTCAAACGATTGAATACATTTTGATGAAATTGTGTAAAGTTAGCTAACACCTTAAATTAGTATACAGACTACTTTTGAACTGATTGCAACAGAGAAGAGTAATGTTTCTGCAGCTATAACTGACATTAACAGCAACAGCTAGTTTCTAATAATCAACTAGATGAAACAATATTCATGGATGGGATAAATCATTTATACTGTAATCAATACGGATTATAATGTTAAACAAGTCATTGTATATCTGTCACTAAGTAGATATTATGTCCATTGAACTGTTAATCCGATATACACAGGATTTGACACGAGGCACCGCAGGAACCTACCGGCATGTCATAAAGTAATATTATAAGTGTATGTATTGTAAGTGTGGAAGAGAGACGCTGCTCTACACCGTGTAATGCTCTGTCACGTCACACCCGCAATAATATTACTAGCAGTGATGGTACTCGTAAATCTTTTGGTTTCCGATTTTATATTTATTTAATATATTCCACAATATTCTCACAGCGCCATCTGGTCTCAAATTAAGTATACAAGAGTAACTTGTGTTATGAATACTAGACAAGTGCAGATACGGACGAACGGTAACAAGATTTAATATGATGTTTGGTCCTTTTGATCTGATCTGAATATAAAATATAATCTTACTTTAGTTTCATTGGTAGACTAGCGAACCGCTTCAGGTTCCCTCGGGTGCAATGCTGATGTGTAATACATATATTTAAACTTTTCGTCTTGAAATATTCTATCTATTAAAAAACCAAAAAATATCCATACTGTTATTTTCAATATTTAAGCATACATAGTGACATACAAATATCGAGTAGCGACTTTTCTACTATGTAGTGATTAAGCTTAGAATGTAAACCAAGCCTCTAACCAGTAAGTTAGACCTTAGCAACAAATATAAACGAAAAAAATAAATATAAGATCTCTGTATAACAGAACTACAACCTACCTAACATAACGTTATGAATACATTTGTTATATTATCTAAATTGACATAGCGTCCCGCATAACAAATGACTCTAGCCGAACAAAATGGCCGCCGTTTCGGGCAGTCATCAATAATACATTATTATTAGGGAACTCGTTCGTACTCAATGTTAGAAATAAGATTTTAGATACGCTATTGATTTTGTTAAAAGTCTTTGTTATTTTTTTTATCATACATTGTATATTGTGACGTAATTACAATTGTATTCACGTTCCATTGGAAGTATTAGAATGATTAGTATTATAAATACTAATATTGTTAATGAAAGGAAACTTTGTTTCTTTGTCACGTTCTAAAAGTGTTGTGTTTATATTTAATTTGAACTATGACAAAATAATCTAGAGCGGGCGAAGCAGCTAGCAGAGTTTTAATAGGAGTTATAATAATGTAAAAATGTATTTGTAGGATTTTATACAAATAACAGGAAATTTATACTTCATTTCAAAACAATAATATACATATCATTGAACGATATGAACTGAAGTCATATCACAACCCAATCAATACTACAAAATACGCAGTACATTGCCAAAACACACTACGCCGTAGCACCGACGTAGCGCTACTACGCCAGCTACGCCGTAGCAGCTCTACAACCCGGAATGTACGCGATGTGTTCACATGTGCGGTAAAATTAATTTTCTCTTGAGATTAAATTACATAATTATATTTAATTAAGTATCGATCGCGTTCTAACACTTCCGTGGAATGTTTCAAGAGCTTTTTACTTGTGGTAAATAATGGTAGAGGCAAATTAAAGGCAAATTAGAGGCTTTCATTGAGAATTTGAATGTAAATATTGTAGGTCTGGTAAATATAATTATTTTAATGATAGCAAATGATTTATTGTTCGAAGTCAAAAAGATTTCTAATACCGCTATTCCTGACAAATATTGACTGCTCGTTTTAATTAGCGCTTAAAGTTGCTATCGTAAAATTAAGTCGTCACTACATAGTGTGTACACAAGTATCTTTAAAAAAAACGACGCTGAGGGTTCTGTACAGTTAAACTAAAGAAAAAACAAATCTGCTTAAAAACATAAGTTATTTTTTTAATGTATGATGTAACTAAAACACTAACATTATGAATAAATTTTACAAACCAAATGCAAAAAAAATTATGTTATTTCAAAATATTCAACTTATCAATTCCTCCACAGTGGTAGAGCACTCCCGGCCGCGCGTCTGCTCGCTGCCAGAGAAGCCGTACAACCCGCGCGTGTCGGACGACCTGTACCGGCTGCGCACCTTCAGCATCACCACCAAGGGCGTCGTCAACTGCGGCGACTCCATCTGCAACCGCCGCAGTCGGTCTAACACCTCGGTCAATTCTACTAATAGCAGGTAAGAGTATATGTCTTTAAAAAACAGAAGACGATCGTGCATTTTGAAGTTGTGTCTGTTTTTTTCTGAAGAAATCGTACGTCCCGTGTTTGTGTTAGAACATTGTAAAATTGTCGTTTTACCCAGTATTTTCATTCCCCTGATTTTATTCCAATTATTATTTGGGGTCGGAGCAGTATGTCTTCTTCTTCCACACGTTCCTATCTGACGTCATCTCGCAAGTTACGCTCTTTGCAGCCATATCATCTTTTACACAACCTATCCATCGTTTCTTTCGGCGTCCTCTTCCCCTAATCCATCCACATTCATATCCAGCACCTTCCTTACCACGTGATCCTCTTTTCTCCGCACGACATGTCCATACGTTTTATACAGTGATTATTTTAAATACGGTTGAGCGTCTCAGTACATAAAGACTTTTATTTCATACGCCCACTAATAAAGACTCAGGAAAAAAGTCAGCAGACTAATAGATATCTCCGTTACACCAATCAGTGTTAAGACACAAGTCACAGCGAAGAAGGAAAGCGACATAAATCCGTGTTACTGAGATATATATGAGGCACGAGCACGGGTGCCCTTGGAAGACAATGCAAGTATATGAGGTACAGTCCATCTCAGAACTCGGACTAAAATATTAAGAGACACTTTCATATACTGAGTTTTATGAATTGAATTTGAATTTTTGTTTTTACAAAAAACATAGAATCCACTTTAAAACTTTTGCAACATTTTTTTGGAGTCTATTTGAAGAGGTTCGATGGTAAAGTGGTTCTTATTATCAGAATTTTTAACATTTGATGTAAAAATATCGAAATTGCTGCACGTTTTTCTATAAAATTTCCTCAGATTTCACCCAGGTGGAATCATCAAACCCAGAAACCAGAGTCTTGTTGACTATGGGCCAAATTGAAAAATGTATCCTCCTTTTTCTACTCCGCCAGGGGCCTGACACAGAAGATTGTACCGGACTTAAACCGGCTAAAACCACTGGAGCGTCCTCATCTCCCTATCACACGTGGTTTTCTTTCGCATTTACCGTGCTGACAACTAGCTTTACTATGGAATACTGTGCTAACCAGACAAATGGACTTTAGAGATGCCATGGGCAATCACTCTGTAAAACAGTATGCTCAAACCTCAAACTGGTGAGACTGTAGGCCTTCCTTGACATAAGATATGTCAAGGTAAGCTTACAAGACAGGACTACGAAGAAGACCAATAGCTCTTATTATCTGCACATTAAGGTTCAATTTTGTAAATTCATTTTAGGCTGAAGTTTCGGTAACTGACAGCCTTCGCCAACATATATTTGAACAAGATCAACAACTTTAATGTCTGAACATTAGGGTTCAATTTTGTAGAGCTGTTTTAGACTGAGGTTTCGCTAACTGTACACGACAAAGAAAACCCGTCGCAGTGAACCGGACGGTGTCTAATCTGATTAAAAGAGATTTGTTACTGATTACCGCGTTGCGTGACTCGCGTAGGGTTGTCACAAACATTTGTTTGTTTGTATTGCAAATCACTTCGTGTTGATTTTTTGTATAATTGGTGATTATGGAAATTTGTGTCACATAGATTCTATCTGTGTTGAAGTGATTTGATTTCTTCATATAGTCTTTTTATTTATGTCCGTGTGGTGTCCGGATATAAAGAATAGCACCACCCCATATCCTCCACTGGGTGTCGTAAAAGGCGACTAATGGACCTTAAGACCCAGTGCACTGTAATAAGCACCTTGGGTCACCCGAATGGTGGCGGGTAAACAACCAACAATCGCATTCCCAAAGAGGGTTAGTGTCAGGCAGGCGGCCGACTATAAAACCATTGCCAAAACTTTAAGCAACACGTCTAGAAGACGTGTTGCGCCGACCACAAAAGATAATAATTGGGATAAGGGCAGGGGAATGATGAGTCTTTTTATTTAGTACAATGGCAAAAGTAATGTTTTAAAATCCTTATAGTTAAGACTAAGAAATCCACGCTGTATAAAACTAAGAGTTTTAGTCGTTTTACAAAAAGGGAAAAAAAACCTTTTTCTCTAAAAAATATTTTTTTAAACATGAAAACCTCATTTACTTAACAAGAAATCTTGAAGATTTGATACTTACAAAAAACTTTAATTCACTTTTCTTCTCACCAAGTAGCAGCCCTACCCCCGACCCAGTTGCTCATTCACACCCCTGCTTGATTAACACGAGTACAGAGACAGTTCTATGATACTATGATGACTTGTAATGGACGGACAATGGAATCTATTAACTTAAGTACATAATCAAATCAATTCTGAAGATGTTACAAGGAAAGATGGCGTTATTTAGTAGTTGTTTTATTCGATACTATTTGCTGAACGCGACTTCGCCCGCACGAATGTCGGTTACAATAATAATGTCTCTTTACCGATTTCGGGCCCGGCGGCTAGTGTTACTATGACACCAGCCAGCTACACAGAACATAATTTTATAGTGTACGTTTGTGGATGGGTGACCATGTAAATCTATAAAAACTCTAGATGTCTCAATTTTATTAAGTTTGATCCGGACTATCATACGTTGATTGGAGATCATTATTTAAGCGTTTAAATTAACCTAGACTTACTTTGAAATACTACTGCGTTACAAAAGAAACGTGAGTTAAAAAAGGTTACAACACACATTTTGTATTATTTTACTTGTATATCAATAACACTTGTAGATTCAAAATAAAACACATTTGTACTGTACACGTCGTTAAAACTACTTCCAACCAACCACTTTGATTTAAAACGCCAATTGAATAGGGAATCTAGAAAAATAGACTCTCCTCAACCAACCAGTATAACCTGACCTCTTTACACAGAACTACAATATCCCTTTCTCTTTCTATCTTATTAACTTCGCTCTGCTCCGCTTCATATTTTGCGTCTTTTTCGCTCTTTAGAGTGTAGAACGTCCGAGAGGTCTAGTTAGAGTGGTCGGTTGTGTACTTAGTACCCAGCTCACGGTTCGCTACCTTTGAAACGGGTAGCAACTGGCATAGGATATCTATTTACTATTTGTTAGTACTCTCGGTGAATCTGAAGTGTTATTACTTGTTTGGTAGTACAAATTCAATAGTTGTAAGAAGTTCTGGTGTTCGAACTAGGATATTGAGGACTTGTTTATTTTATTTGTTTGTTTTTTGTTCAAAATTTTTGTTAAAGTAGTTTCTTTGTTACTTTTTGCTCTAGAAAATTTTGCTTTTTTATTGTGACAAGTGGTCAATAACAATTAAAGCAATCAACAATTAGATACATTTGTAAAATAATGTAATTTTATTCTGCTCATTTTCATACGAAAATAACTAAAATCGCAAAAGAATTGCATTTTAATTGCCACATACATTTTCATAGAAAAATAATTTAAATCTTTGAGATTCCAATATAAAAAACAGTATCAGTGTTTTCAATGTTATGTTGTACAAAATCAAAAGCACTTGTAGCAAAAACCTACAAATAATGTTACAGCTAAATATTTTTTCGACGTTCGAACTCGCCTGCAACCCGAACTCCCGTTTTATTGGGCAACAAAAATAGCTCGGAGGCCTAACATTTCTAAAAATAGGTCAGTTTCACCGAAGTGGTACACTTCACAATGGATTAATTGAGAATTCAATGTGAGTTGATCGTCGAATTCTAGAACAAAATATCGTATCTCCAGCTCCTAATAAATGTACACGATTTAGTCTAGTTTGCCAGAAAATAAAAAAAAACTTCGTAATGTTTTAAGGTTAACATTAGACATTTTAGAACCGCGCAACTAGAGCCAGTAACGTTTTGAAAGTGCCTGAGAAGGCCTGCTCGAAATAAAAATGACGTTTGATTTAGACTTTCTTTTGTACTATTAACGTAGATAGATAACTAATTACAACATGATCGTGAAGGAAAACACTTCAAGGAAACCTAGGTTTCGAATAATGTAATCTAGTATCACCGATGCAAAGTGAACGAGCATGAAAATCATTGCCCGATGCTCATATTCACGATCTATGGTAGCTTTGCTATACTGTAGCATATTAAAAGACTGGCTTGTGATTAACCGTATTATACCATGAAAATATTCCTGCCCCAAATTATTTCATTATTTACTCAATAAAGTAAAACAGAAAACAGAATATTAAATATCATGACGGGATTTATTTAGTTTTCCTAGAAACGAGACGTAAATGAAAATATAAATTCTAAAAGTTTGTGTTTGTGAACACAATATCAAATTCATTAAAGTTCGTAGAAATGTAGGGAGTACGAGTGTGTATGGAACACAATCCAATAAATAATATACACGTGAAAGTTTGTGTGTGTGTATGTATGAAATCGCTAATCTTTCCGCTTAAGTATACCTAAATTAAATTAAACACATCCTATCAATAGCCTAAATTAGCTTCATCTCAAATGAGTTTCACCATAACTTACAATAGTGCTTATTTTCATAATTTACAATACCTTGGGCCATTCATATCTGTTCTTCCATAGAGCAGGGGTTGAATGACTCATGGTAGATGCCCCATCACGTCTTAGATTCTCAACAAGACCCCTGTATGTTGGACCTGTGTCCCCGTGTAATCCTTTAAAAAGGACCGGGTTTTCATCCTTAAAGTTAGCTCGTGACTTAAAAAAGATGTTTACCATATTATAGGGAGACTGCCTGGCTTTTAAAACAAGACTTGCAGTTGTGGAAGTAACACGGGACACGAACCAGCGTGGGGTGGCGTTTTGCTTCCACACAGTCATTGCTTACTATAAAAGGTAGTGGTAGGCTTACTGAGCGCAAACTTTCATTCTTCTGTCGGTATTTATTATTATTATTAGTGTCCCACTGCAGGGCAAAGGCCTCCCTTCCTTCCTTTTACCTATCTCGGTCTATGGGTAACTGAGTCCAGTTTTGAAAAAATGTTTCGAGCTCATCCCGGTATTTTAGAAGGCAAAATGTATGTATTCATAACCAAACTTTTGAATGTTTCGTTGTTTGTTTGTTTGCAATCGATATCCGTCTGTACGATTGGATGCTATTACTTTTTGAACGGAAATTGATTTTTAGATTGATATTGGCTAAAATCGACTGACTGCTTGATATGAGTTTGAATTTTGAGCTTCTTTTTAATAGTTTATTTACGAATACAGGTTTTTGAGAGACTAAAAGTGTTTAAATATGAATTTAATTATGCGTTTAATAGAAGGGTCCAAAGAATGTTCTGTCCAAACACATTCGCAAGCTTTGATCGTGTTTCAGTTATATCAGATTCAATATTCATCTTACTTGTGTAATTTATTCTACTAAAAAAAATCAAATAATTGTCAAACATGACAAAAACAGCAGGTTGACGTGCTTTTCCGACGCATAGTACTTTAAATAACTTTTTAAGCAAATTATGGCTGTCAAATGCCACATCTTCAAAAAAAAAAATTGCCGTAGTCAGAGAGACGGAACATGGAGTAAGGAAGCGTCCTTCCCTTACACAACTCCAATCAAATTAAGAGGTAACAGCCTCTCTGGTTATTGTATAAACTAGTAGAACACAAATTACCCAATATTTAGAACAACCTTTTTCGCATTAAAACAAAAGGTTAATGACCTAAATATACAACAAAGACCGCCTGTCCTTATTTACTTCCGTCCCCAAGTAAATACGTGAATTCCTTTATCGGTATAAAGAGAGCCCTGACCGACTTGGAGTAATCAGTCACGCAGTGTGACCACTGACCAAATGACTTGCAGAAACCAGTGTAACTTGAACTTTGGTGAATATTAACACTGTTAAGAACTGCGATCAGTTGTAATAATGTACGCGAACTTGAATCTTATGTTAAAAAACATAGAGTGGAAATTAATTAAACAACAATAGTAACCAGTGTAACTTGAACCGCGATCGGAAGTAACCAAAATCAATATGAACTTGAACTTTAAGATTTCAGCTATAAAGGTTACTTTGGTCTGTGTTAGTGTGGGTACCGGTTATTACCGCTTGTCATATAGTTTCTCATTATGGCAATTCTGGAATGTGTATTGTGTAACACTAAAGCATAATTAAGCATAGAAATCGCTTGCATTATTTTATAGATTTACTCAAATTAGGTTTTATTTAATTGGCTGAAAACAGATCTCAGTGGCGTGCACTTGGATAGGCCTATGTCCAGCAGTGGACTGTGGTAGGCTGATAATGAAGAAGGTTTTATTTATAAAAAACCTTTGTCTACTTTTAAGACAATAAAATTGCCATTTTACGATCATGCCAATATTAAGAGATGATTTTCTCTTTGTAGGATAGACATTAACTAAGTAGGTTAGTTTAAAATGAACTCTTTGGATATCTCTATTATGAAAAGGGTATTAAACGTTAGAGAAAAGTCTTTTAACCGTTTTTAATCTAACTTGCTATATTTTTAATTTAGTTAGAAACTAGCTTGTGTAGCTTAGCTAAAGGATTAAAAAATACCTAATACGTGTTTTTGGTCCTTAGTTGATATCTAAGTTTAGTTTGAAATCTAAATATTTTTTGTTATAGTATAGTTTCTATCATGCATTAAATGAATTAATGAAATTATGCCAGTAGCCTAAAAATGTCATGTAGTTTGTTTTGTTGACTACTGTTTGACATTTAAAAACACCACATAGCGAAGTATTGTTCTCGAAAACGGTAAATTGCAGTTAATTTTACAAAGCAAATATTTAATGGAAATTTCAACGTAATATTTAAGTACTTTACAATAACCCACATTAATACAAATGTATTGAACAGTGGTTAAAACGCATTAACAATAACATGCTCTATTTGATCGACAGTGATTAAAATTAATCAATCAAAGCTTTTCGCAATGCTTTTGGATTCATCAACTTTTTGTAAACATATAAAATAGGACGATATTATTTAATGAAACAACCATAAAAGATTATTTTTAAACCTTAATTGACATGGTATTTATATTAAAATTGAGGTAATTTTAGGTATTCTTTTATAATGGATATTTTATCGATAACTAGCTGTATCCACAACTATAAAATCTGTATGATAATAATAATTGGTTAGAACTATTTATTAAATACATATTTTTGGATTTAAAGTTTTCTAATCGTTTACGATTACGAAATTGTTCTTAAGGTTCAAAAAATATCAATCTATCTGGGTTATTTCAGACTGATCTGATCTACTAATTTTAGTTTTCTTTTAAATAAAATGATGAATACCCTATTAGTTTATTATGTTAAGGTGAACTATTATATTATTTCTCATCTGATCGACAAAACTTTAATCAAACAATAAATTTTTTTCCTAGCCCATTATATAGTATTCCACTGCTGGGCAAAGCCTCCCCCAATTCCTTCCACGATCTGACGAACCATACCTTATTTTTATCCCAATTTAAAAACAAATTAAGAGATGAAGCCTAACAGAAAAGAGGTTTGACTAGTTCCCGACTAATTAAATACAAGACCGGCTGAATAACGTTTCCTTGGCCATAAAATATGATTTATGAAGTATCAAACAGCCGGAGACGGTGGGAAGGGCGTTCGTTATTTAAATTATTTTTTGTCGTTTCTAATTTGAATTTGATTTTATTTGAAACGATAATTTGTCAGGAAAAATAAATGACTGTTGTGATGTTTTTTAAATGTTTTTGTGTGATAATAATCGATTAAGATTGTGTGTTTGTGTGAAACGTTATAAAATGTCTAATTGTCTCTCCTTTCCATTAGACAGAGAGCAAGACAGCGTAATAGCTAAAGGCAGCTTTTTACAAAAAAACTGTTGAATATGTATCTGTCTTATTAAACCGGTGAAGCAGTCAATGCATATTCTTAGGTTAACAGTTCATTAACAATAACTTTGTTGAAAGCGTTTAAATTGCATACTCAGTAATAACAAAACATCGTTTAAGAAAAGCTTAATACCATATTGATCTGTATCAAACCAATTTATCGCATTTCAAAAACCTTTAGAAATGTAGCCGTCCAAAACATTACACGTCATTTTTCTAAAAGCTTACCTTTACAAATTCATAAATGTTTACATTTTCGCGGTATCACAGGTCGTTGTACCGTGAAAGGCGCGAAAGCAAAAGGTACGTTATTTAGTTGGCTGGCTAAACGCTCGTTTAGACTGGCGAGGAATATTACCTACATGAGTTGTTATTCCACGGTGATAATACATCGCTTTTGATAAATGTTTTTAAGCTTTCGTGACTTGTACACATATTTTAGACAACTAACGGGTCTTATTCGCGATATAATTCGATATTTGACAGAGGCACTGACACCGACCGTGGTCAGTCCACTCGTGGTCGGTGCAACTCGGCCAAAACGTCGGGAGAAAAGAAATATCGAATTACACCCGTTAGTTGTCTAAAATATATTAGTTTTGATACGGAGAAGCCTACCGTCAAGTCTTAAAGCAGTATTATTGAAGTTGTGGAAGCAAGACAGAGCATTGATAGGGGTAGAGTGGCGTCTCTTCTCCACAATTGTAATAATATTACTTTAAGAGGTAATATATGATTATAACCCTCAAGGCTCATTAAATGTTCATTTGCATTTAAGTTACCAATTTGTTTAAGAAACAATAGATGTACCATTATTTTGAGAGCCTAAAAATATCAAATGACACGACTCGGACTTTCGGCAGTTCAATACATACAAGCGATTTGTCAAAGATAACGCTCGGAGAAATTTAACTAGTCTACAGACTCTAAACTGCACTATTCTTAAATGTATTTCAACTCGCACAATACTCGCTCGTCTAAACGAGTCTTAAAAGCAGGGGTGTATTCTCATAAACGTTTTGCTTTTCACGATCGATTACCCACCTCCTTGGCTTAACATCGCGACAATAGATTTAAAAGGTAAATGAACCGACCTAGTTTACGATATCTTTAGTCTTAAGTTGTTTTTGTTGTGGTAAAGTGTAAATTAAGAGAGGTTTATGAAAGTATTTTTACATAGGTACTTACTACAAATATTTGTATTAATGTTGAGATCTAAATTTGGAATGTATTTGCGGATCAAATATAATATAAATATACCTCAACATTCACACGTCGCCATCTAGTCTTAAATTGAGTATATAAGAGTAATTTGGGTTACGAGTACTAGACAACTGATAAACATACTTATATATTTCTAAATACATACATATTTTAGATAAATTACACCCAGTCACAGAACAAAATTAAATGATCGTGCTCATCACACAAACATTTGTCCTGGGTGGGAATCCAACCCACGATCTCCGGTATAGCAGTCAGGGAAACTAACAGGCCAGTCATAATGTATCGAGTTATGCCTTCCTAAACTTATAATTTTAATTGGCATTACTTTGGTCTATTATTTATACTTATAACAGGCAATACATAACTCTTTAACAAATTAGTTTGGATCTTTATTCTCCATATTCATTCCATTAGTCAGATTTCGAATAACAAAACAATTGATTGCATAGAACAATATGAAAAATACACGAGAAGCTAAAGATTTGTGCATAATCCTATAAAAATCGTATTTTAAAAATTCTGTGAATAAATATATAATCTGCCATTTATCTGGAAAACCCTTTAAAACTACAAACAAAATGCACCCGAATCATCACTAATACTGTTTAATAAACGCATTCTCTGAATTTGTGAAAAGCCGAGCTTATCCACAATTTCACAGGAAATTCAATCAATATAGTGCTGTGTGAAACGAGTAACGATATAGGGTTACAATGTTCCATACTCGGAAAAGCTTTCAAAATTAGTATTGACATCTCTTAGTTTTTCGTATGTCAAAGTAATTGACGATTCAATAAAGTTTTATGTAATTCTGAAATAGAAAATAAATGGGCTATATTAAACAAGACTGTCTCACTTTCTTAGATTGTTATTCAATTGTTTATTAAAGAAGAATTATGGAACCGCTAAAAAATATTTTTTCTTTGTGCAAATTTCACGTCATTTTCGACATCTAAATCGTAGTTGTTTTAGTTTTGTCAGATAGCTAACAGCACTTCGTGCTTTTGTCTGTTTCTATTGGGCCTACCCTCTGTGCATCCTCGATTTGATTGAACTACTTGTTTGGTGTTTCCGTTGCCGCGTTTTTCGAAACACGTTGTGTGTTATACGGTTGCATATTAAATTATAGGATATATTATGGCCCTTCGTTCTCGAGTTCTACTCGCACATACCTGTATTTTTTAACCTCCATGCATAATATTAGGTCATGCAGATCCATTACACGCGCTGCTAGTCACTATCTATTTATATTTATAAGCCAAGTATAAAATTAAAAATGCGGCCAAGTCGGGCTGAAGTAATTAAGTAAAGGCAATTGATCGCGAATAAATATCGATCGTCTTTTGTCAATGTAGGTACGTAAAAGAGGTTGTATAGTCTGAACTGCATGTGTTTTATATCGGATTCTATAGGATAGATATGTGTCAATTTAGATAGAGTTTACAAAGTGAATTAATGGGCCTATTTTTATCCAATGTGTTGTTAAGTTTTTGAGTTAAATGTTCTGCGAGTCTTCGCCTCAAGTCTGTGAGATAACATTAAATTCTCAACAGGCCTGTTGGTCTAGTGGTTAGTGATCCTGACTGTTATACCAGAGGTCGTGGGATGGATTCCCACCTAGGATAAATGTTTGTCAGTTGTCTAGTACTCATAATACGAGCTCTGCTTAGTTTAAGACTAGATGACGTTGTGTGAAAGTCGTGGAATATGATTTATTTATGTATTTAATTCCTAGTTTTTCTTTTTAATATAATTAATTTCATAACAGTTAACCTGCAGTCAATTCACATACTAGAGGTCAAAGCTGGTTCAGAAATTACAATTTGTAAAACCACAATCTTTGCTATTTAAATGACTCTTAAGTCAAAGACAGATTAAATCTATGTAGATAAGATTAACTTCGATTAACATAGTTTAAACGAAGACGAAAACTAATTGAGTTAAACTAAATTATTTAGTTGAGGCTTGCGGGCAATTGGTTCAGATTTAACGTAAAAGATTAAAGTCTCTTTTAAAGATAGAAGTAAGTTTTAATGGTCAATTATTTGAAGTACATGTCTTTGAAGATAAAATCGAAGTAAAATTTTAAGGAGGACATCGACTTTTGTCTTTAGTCTTGTGTATTATTTTTAATACTTTTTTCTCTGATCCTTTCTATAGATTTTTGTGAAGTCTTTTCCAAACCATGCTAGGGTTAGATTTTTAGCTCTGTTTTATAATCTGACCTTGACAATACATTATACTGTTAAAACTTGTAATTTTACTTAAGCTGTAGTGTCCCTCAAGTCCTTCCACGAGTCTCTATCTTGTACTGCTTCGAACCAGTCCCCGCGGTGTACGCTTAATTCATCCCGCCACCGCTTTCTGGGCCGGCCTCGACGGCGCCGTCCATCTGTTGGCTCCCATTGTGTGGCGACCTTTGCCCAACGGCCACTATACTATATAATCTTGTAATAAGTCTGGCTAAAACTTATGGACTGTGTAAAAAAAAACAACAGTAGAAATCCTCAATTACATAGAACTCTTAACAATGATCACCACGTTTGCTTTTTTCACGTGAGTTTTTTAAATACGTGTGTGATATTTACTGTCAATCAAAAATCAATCTTAGGACACTACAAAAATAACCTAAATTGCATGTATAATAACCTAAATTGCGTGATATTTACAATCAATCAATAATCAATCTTAATTCACAACAAATAATAACCGAAATAGCATGTAACATTGACAAGTACTCATCAAAATTAGCTTACAAATTCAAAGTCAGTCGCAATTCGAGTGAACTGAAACGAACTGGCTCGGATATTATCTATTCATTTGATAGCCATGCAGATTGCACGGCATTCATTGCTAATATGAAGCAGATCACTTGATTACGGCTATTAGTATCATTAACAATGCCATTGTGATGCGCCTGTCTGGTTTTAGGCTGTATCGAACGGAATAGTTAGGCGCCGACGTATTTCGAATGGTAGGCAGTTTTTTTGTTTTTAACGTACATATTTACTGTTTCGCTCACACTTAACAGAACAATAAGATGTTATTTTTATTAGTTTATTACAGTGAATAAAATTTCATTTTTTCTTTATCAGAGTAATGTTTCACGAAAATTATTTTCATTAAAAGACAAGCATATATTATGTATTATAGAGCTTACGTTAACCTAACAAGTACATCGCTATTATACAGAAACCTAAAGAAAATTCCACAGGTGTGCACCGCAGTATTTATTCACATATAATAAAATTATACTAACCGAGTTCAAAAGAATGCATTATTACATTAAACTTTTCCTCAGCGCTGCGGTAGTTTGCGGTGTTAGTAAGGTAGGTAAATCTATTTAAATATTGGCAAGTTATTCGATTAGGAAAATGCTGGTTTCACTTGATCGTCCCGTGTATTTATTAAGAGTAAATAAAGAGATTAGTTTTTAATTGTTTTGGTAGTAAACGACATTGAATATATTATGCTATGTTGTTAAAAATTACAATAGTTTAGGAAATACATAGTTTGGTAATGTTTGGTGTTTCATATATTTATTTAACAATTTATGTGCACAATTCAATTAACAGACGCAATTAAATTGGAAAGAGGTGTACAAAAGTACACCTACTCCTTTACTTTAAAGCAGCTTATTTTTGTCATTTTTTATTTGTTCAGATAAACGCAAAAATACGTGTGTATAATTACTATAATACACACGTATTTATTATACCTAATAAATATATTAATATATTAATATATTAATATATTAATATATTGTAAATATATTAATAATGAGAAATAATAATGTCCGGACCGATTTCGGCCACGACGGCTAGTGTTACTATGACACGCCAGCTTCGCAGGGCATATTATAGTGCACAAGTGTGTGCGCAAACACAGGTCCACTCTCTATTCCTTTACTCTCATAGCCCGATGGGACGGTAATCCGACACAACCGGAGAGAGATCAGATAAATATATTACTGATGGACTAACTAGATTTATCATTTACGTACACTGTCATTATCCCTATTGACCTAGGTCATTTCGGATTACTAGTAATTAAATAAATCACTGTTTGCAAAGCTTGATGTTAATTATATTATGTTATTAAGGTTACATACTGATGAATAATATGAAACCTGACTGAATAATATGAGATTACCGTTAACCAAATCTATCGCTTAAACTGCAAGTCAAAAACCCAATTTTATTAAAATGCTATCCTCGCATAGATCTACAACTTATTTTTACAGAAAATTCACTTACTATAAGCCAAGCCTTTGTCAGCAAATCTTCCATCAAATGCAAGTATATTGAAAACATTCGCTGAATCATGCTATCCCGTTCAAAATATCGCGAGTCAGCATAATCCATGATTGCTATGGGAATATTCAGTGAGATAGCTAATACAACTGTAGGGGTCTTGTTCCACAGTCAACTATGAACGATAAGCAAAAACTAGAACTAGAAACAAGTATTTTCACCCGAATTAAAAAAGAGGAGGTTCTCAATCTGTCACCATATTTTTAATGTTTTTTTTTTTCATTTAATGGTTCAAAATTAAGAGAGTAAAGTAGACAGTTAACTTGCTACAGAATTATTTATTTTTTTGCGAAATGGATAGTTTTATTGTTAAAACGCAAAACTATTTTACCCCTCTTTTCACGATGGTCTAGATCTTCTTTAAGGGGGTGCAACCCTACAAACTCGAAGATAAACTTTTTCTAAACCGATCGATATTAAATTCAACATTTGTTGTGTAAGTGTACACTACTGACTATGAATGTTGACTGTTCAGTGTATAGTCATGGCTACTTCAATGAACTAAATTTCCTGTACCATATTCCTGCAAATAAAGATTATTCTATCTAGAAAACAACTATCAATCGCTTTTCCGCTCAGTGAGACTTCTACCTTAACATATGTGATCCAATAGTCCGCTTCAGCGAACGTTTGTGAGGCAATATTGACTAATTACTCGCCTTTGCCGGCCATATTGGAAAACAATACGCTATTAACGTACCTGTGTATGTGTGATATTATGGCTGTTATTGTATTTAGTTCAAGTGTAATGTATTTTGGGGTGTTTCGTATTTCTTTTCTGAAGGTTGACTTGAAAAAAAAAACACTTTTATTTTAATTAACTTACCACCGAAAATTGCAAAATTAATTTTAAGAAAGTCTAAATTTTGGTCTTACAATTTTTGATCCACTGATAAATTTTTAAGGCCTGTCATTTTTTCGAGAGTAAACTAGAATTTCCTTACGTTTTATATGTGGTTTTAATATTATGAAGCATTTCATTTAAGGCTTAAATATTTCAAACATATATCGATGGTGTAAAGAAAAAGTAGAGTTCAGTCTCCAATGGCCCCGCAGTGGTCTATGGCCACTAATATGTTTGTAAAAAGTCAACTGATTTCCAACCAATATATATATCGAAGCAGGTATCTCCGAAGCGCCTTTAAAACGTGTGACAATTGATGTCTTCAAGATGATGACTCATATTCGGGTTTCCCAAATCAAAACTCCACAAGTGTTCGGTAAACTTCTTATATTCCAAGTTACAACATTTTCTTTGAGAGGTCTGCACTGTACGAGCGTTGGAACAAGACTGTCTTTGCGCCGACAGTACAGCCGTATTTATAGTGAGCGTACAAACTGATAGGTTTACTAAGTTTGAGGGTAGATACGTTAAATTCTACCTTACAATTAACTCAAAATGATCAATTGACGTTTTACAATTAACAATCAGCTTAGCTGTATCCGCGCCGACATGTAATATACAACTAAAGTTCACACTTTGTCCTCAGAGCCTCCGACCGGTCTCCGTTTGACGGCTCGTGCTGCTCCGGCTACCGGCCCGTGGACTCCGCCAGCCTCGACACTCCAGACGATGATGAACTAGATCCGGTAAGATATTACGTGTTTATAGAAGTTTAAACCAATAGCTAGAAGATTCGTTTCCGATTTTGGTTCAAAAAGGAGTAATTTTCTCATGAATACGGCAGAAAATGGGTCTTTTATATTTTAAAATCTATTTTGCATAAAAGTTTCTATAAAACTGCAGTAGTTTAAATGATAATCAAACAAGAGTTCAAAATGAATGAAAATGTTTCAAAACTTTCGACGAACAATGATATTTCAAACATCACTGTATTGTCAGTAGCTATACACAAAAACTTCACTAAAAGGCTGACGGTGTTCTTTTACTAAAGAAAGTTTTGAGTTTCGTTCATTATGCTAAGGTGAGAAACTGAAATAGTCTATTATCTTGTTCATAATATCCACTACAACTTTTCGTAGCGGTTTCCGCGTAGCAATACTACGTAGCATTCGTAGCAATTTACTACGTACGTAGCGGTTACGTAGCTTTCGTAGCAATAATTTACCAAGTTACACATCGATGCTACGAACCGTGAAATCTACATATCATAGTTTTGGTATTCGTACTTTGACTTGTACTTAATAAGTTATAATATATGAAGTTGTGGTTAAGTTATAATGAGCGACTAAGAGTTTAGCACTCGTAGCGTGAATAACTTACTGAAACTAATAAGGAAGTATAAGTGGTTAGAAAGATATGAAAGGAATACTTATTTGAAGTTCAAAACAACTTCTGTTACATGCGTTTTTATCATGAGCTATTAAAGAAGTACTGTTGCCGTAGTAGAAGCGAGATAGATAGATAGAATATCCTTTATTGTACACCACATGAAAAACAGATATGACAAAAGTAAAAGTTACATGGTGCCACAATGGGCGGTCTTATCGCTAAGAGCGATCTCTTACAGACAACCTTGGGATGGCACGATGCGCTGTTTATTCTAATACTAATACAAATAGTTCTGTTTTGCTGTTTTTGTTTACTGCTTGAAGTATAAAATAATAAATTATTTTGGGTATTGAACATTAAAAAAAATGCGTTAAAACTGAAAGAAATTGTAAACTCCAAAAACAAAGCTATCATAAACAGGAAAATAATTACAAAGAATACCGTCCTTTGATTGTCTTCCTGCAGGCGGTATTCCTTTCATCCACAAAGAGAATAAACTTCACAAAAATAAACATCTGTTATCTGAACCCAACACGAATATTATAATAATACACATTATACGAAAGCTAATAAACCCATCACACAATATCTCCCCATAATTTCGTTTGCAAAAACGACCTAAATTCAATAACAAGATACCTCTCTTTTTCAAACAAATATCAACCTTAAGCTGTAGCTTTAGAGTTCAATTTTCAATACCAGGTACACTGTTAGTGGGAAGCTAATTTAAATTTATATTGGATGAAAATTACCTTTTTTTCTTTTTAAGAAGACTTTTTAACACGTAGAAAGTTTGTCTCTTTGAGTGTAAGGCAAGAAGGGGGAAGGGGTGGAGTGGAAGGGGGGAGGTCTCGTAAGGGTGGTCACTAATAGGTTCATTTAAAATTAATTGTGTTCACAAAGTCCTTTTGTGGAGTAGTTTTGCTTTTGTTTGACAGTAAGTCTCTTTATTTATGTAAAAGGATTGTGAAAATGGCTTTGGAAACAAGAGTGTTACAGTTGTAATTCTGTGTGATTTATAATTATGTTTTTTTCGTATTTTGAGTTTACGTCAGCTAAAGAAAGTGAATTTTATATGCTTAAAGTTTTTTATGAAATATAAATGTTTTTGTGGGCAACACCTGGTATTATAATAATTACTTCACTGATATTTTAGAAATGTTTTCAGACTCTCTTAAATTTACATGCTTTGGTCTAATAACGTGTCTACCCACAAAAGACTATACTCCACTCCTTCCACATAAACATAATATTCATATTATAATGTCATGTTCAACATATACATATAAAATACACAATATATGTCACGTTGAGTCCGGATCGCGTGAGGCATTACCGTGTCAATCCAGCTATTGAAGCGAACCCGGGTGTAACGATTAGCTTGTCATTCTAGCAATGTATTCTCGTACATCCATTTGTTGGATTAATATTAGCCATGAGACTTCACAGCCGTTGAAATAGAGTTTATTTGATTTTGAAGGATTTATTGCATGCATACAGAACAAATGATCATGCTCATCACACAAACATTTATGTTGGGTGGGTATCGAACACACGAACTCCGGTATAGCAGTCAGAGTCACTAACCACTAGACCAACAGGGCAGACAATTGATGAAAAATAATGCAATGTGTAATAGCACGAGTAAATTTGTATTTGGTGCCCGATCGCTACATTTGTAAGTCAATACATTGTCTAGAAATAGTTACAAGAAAAGAGGAAAATCCAGAAATAGAAGAAACGTATTTAACATCCTTAAGTCAATTACTCTTAATATAGACACTTCTAATGCGTTTATTTTTATCGCAGGTACCAAAATACAGGGTGGTGTTACTCGGAGACGCCGGCGTTGGGAAGACAGCTCTAGTATCGCAGTTTATGACGTCAGAGTATATGAATACTTACGATGCCAGCCTCGGTGAGTGATGCAATGTAGAGTCCGTTCCTTAGAATACACCTCCTTGAATTTATGAGAGCCTAGTACCTAGTACTCATATTTAAATCCTGTTTGTATATTTTGTACATATCTTTTTACGATTAATACTATTTTCCTACTTAAATTCCCAATACAGAATACGTTAAGACCAAAAATATACATTCCGTTCCTTATTCCAGTCTAACTCCTTTAGTTAATTATAAAAATCCCTACCTAGTACTCATTTGATATTGTTTACGTGTTTATTTTTTGATCCATGTATTATATTCCAGTTTAAATTATTATTTTTAAATTATACTACATTTGTTAATTAAAGAAAACACTAAATTAAAAGCAAACAGTCAATTTTAAATTCGTCTGTTATTTAAAATAACAAAAAAAAACGAACTATTCAAACAGAGATAAGATACAGAAATTATTGAAAACAAGTGAAGTATAAAATGAAGTACATTATACCTACCTTTATTTTTCTTAATAAAGTTCCTATTTAGTTCAATCCTACCAATACCTTACTAACCTAACTTAAAAAAACTAAATAGCAAAGAGCGCATGAAATTAGGAATCGCTTACAAACACAGCATGTGCGAATATCCTACTCAAAGCATGACGCAATAGCATGAACTTCAAAAAGAACTAGTTGATTCTATTCTGCTATTTTTTTCTGACTAGTTAATAAACATAGTTAATTAACTGATATTTTGTTTTAGATAAGACGGACAGTAGCAAAAATAAAAATGGTTTGTAATTTTTAATACTAAGTACGATTTATTTTTAAAGCCTTAGTTTCTAGATTTGCCTTAGCGATAAAGGTAATAGTATTTGTAGACATGCGATAGACCTTTCTATCATAGTCAAACCTCATTTGTCAAAACCTGCTTTCCAAAATAATAAATCATGTGTACCAACCGTGAAAATCTAAAAATAAAATAATTAAGTCTGAAACTTGGTAATGTTACTCTATTCCAAAAATTGTGAAATACACGTAATAGTTATCGGCTTAAAGAATCTCGGTTCTAAAGTTAAGAAATTAATTTTATGTTGTTACTTGTCATTTAACGAAACTGAAAACACTAGAAAGTGAATAATTATAACCTAAGATTATAAGTATAACTTGTTAAAACACACGGTTTCCCCTGGCCAGGCTGGAAATATTGACCAGTTACCAGTTTTAAAATATGTTTAATAAGCTCTACCAAGTTATAAACCAAATGATCGTGTGTTAAAATAAAAAATATATGGATATCATTTGTGTACCATCATCATCAATGTAATATCAATTTTGTTTGTGTATAGTATGTGTGTATTTAGAAATATATAAGTATCTTTAATTAAAAGTTGTCTAATACTCATAATTCAAGCTCTGCTTTTTGAGACTAGACGACGTTATTCGAAAAAAAAGTACACCAAAAGCCACCGCTAGTTAAAGTAAATTTCAGTGGCAATTTAACCATTTATCGCAATAAGCTTTACAAACCTGTCTCCCTTGCGGTGAGGTGGCTGTTAATATTAGATGCCGGCTTAGTGTACATATTTAACGAACAAGTTGAGGGCATTAGAACGATTCGAAAGTGAAGGTCTGATATTGTTTTAGCGATGTGGTTTTGGTAAGGATCGTTCAGTAACGATATACATAATATATTATTATGCTCTTGATTATCGTTGTAAGTAATTTTTGGTACATAAAATGGTTAATAGGTACGAGATTTAAAAGCAATACATTTGTCGTGAAGTAAATGTCATGTGTCACAAATATCAAAAAAAGTGGTGTAGGGTTTTAAAATTTCGTGTATGTACCTGTGTGTAAAAGATATTTTTAATTTTAAACACATTTTTAAATATCTAAAGAATCCTTGCACCTCTGTCTTTCTGAAGACAGAGGAAGACCATTCTCTACGTTAGAAAAAATAAAAAAAAGCATAGTGACAAATTCTAAAATTTTGAGGAAATTGATAAGAATTATTCGTGAAAAAAGTGTATTACCAGATCAAAAGACTGACAATCAATCACAGCACTTAAAAAACAGATAAGTAATTGTTTCATCGACAAAACTTATCACGTATTCGTTTGTCAAAATTAAATGAGCATGAAATATGCGTAAACAGTTGAATGACAGTATAATAGTGACGTCACGCAGGCCTAGTTGTCATTGACACGTCAGGCGCAGGCGGCGCGTGACGCGTTACCCAATGTTATTGTAATGCAATATGACGGCAGTAATATGGAAAATTAATTTGTTAACTAGCTTTCGCAAACAGCTTTACCTGCATACAATTCCAACTTTTTCTGGAGGTAGGAATACTGTAAGACGAAATGGACGAACAAATAGAACTAATGGCGGTAAAGGTTGAATTTAAATAAATAAATAAGTATTCCTCGACAGTCCCACAACGCCTTTTACTATTTCTGATTAATTTCGTTGCGGGTTCCAAGACAGTCAATCATTTCCCCTAGGACACACCGAGCTTCACTGTTTCGGTGGTATTCGTTGGTCTCATTGTAGATCCTGGCTTACAGGAGTTGCAATGACGGGCATGTGTGGTGGGCTAGTCCCAATAAAAAAAAAGTCCCACAACGCCATATAGTCTCAAAGCCTGTTCTGGGTGGGAATCGAACCCAAGACCTCTGGTTTAGCAGTCAGGGCTACTAACCACTAGACCAACAGGCCCGTTAAAAATGATTTACTTTTTCTCCACGCTTTTATTTAACCAAGCCAGAAAAAATATGTGTATTTAGTTCATATCCCTGTTAACTGTTAACTGACGAACATTAATCGACAAGCGAAAAATCTGTTTGGTGCATTTTTCCGTCTATAACCACAAAAAGTTTTCTATCATAAATAATTGAACAGAAACACCTTAACAGCACTTAGCGAAACCTCTTACTGAACACTTATAGTTGATAAAAGGCGGCGAATCAGCTATTTGGCCTTTTTAGGCCTCTCGCGGCTTGTGGGAACCTTTGAGCCACTAAGTGCGGTTTATTTATCGTTTAGATTTGAAAAACAAACGATCAATCTCTTGGCCTGTTCATTAAACATTTATTTAGTTACTTGGCTTGACTTTATACGGCCTGTTTGGTAAAAGGTCTTAACTTTTTATCTGTGTAGTTGTGGCTTATTGGTTGCTTTGCCGGGGCTGCGGGGTGTTTAAGAGTTACCGCGACCCTGGCACTCAAGGGGCTCCAGGAGAAACATAGTGGGTTTAGGTATTGGTTGCTCAGAAAATAAATAGTTGTTAAACTTTTTGTGAGATCGAAGTAAGCAATAAAGCCCGAATACTAAATTAGGTAAAAGAATGGCATTCGAACAAGGGAAGTACCCACAAGTACAAGTCTCTAACAGCCAAGTAAATTACAGCAGTATAATAAAAATACATATGATTATAGCTGACACGTTGCAAGCTACAAGCTGTCTTCGTCACTGTCTTAGTGGGATGTAGAGATAATAGGGATGATAATAGGATACAAAAAGTAAAAATCTAATTAGTCTGTTACATAATTAAAAAATATTAGACACGTATTTTTGCGTTTATCTGAAGAATAAAAATGTCTAAAATAAGTTGACTTGAAGTTGTGACATGTTTCATTGACTGTACTTAGGTCAATTTGCGTTTACAGGACAAAAGGAAAAATACGTATCTATCTAATCAGACAATTTAGAAAGTAATAATAAAAATATCAGTGCATATCTGTTAGACTAAACTCATCATCAAAGATTGACATCACTTCGTTTACCAAGCCTTAAAAAATAAAAAATAAACAATTTTAATCGTAATTATAACTTAGTACCTAAACCCAAATTGTTTCTAATCACTTGTGGTTTGTTCACGCGTGGAGTGTCGCCTTCCAGTAATTACGTTAAGTACCGCGTGCTTTTGGTAGCCCTCGATAACTGAGCTATTACCGTTAATGGGTCTGTTACCTTCGATTTGTACTGCGGTCAGTAGGTATTATTTAAGGGGCTACGTCAATTTGGGATCTTAAAGGTAAAGCGATTGGAGGTTTGTGTTGTATTGTGAAATGGGGTTAGTGGTGTGAGTGCAGTAGGAATTTAAATATTGTTTTTTTTTTTATGAATGGAAATATTCAAAATCAAAATCAAAAGGTCTTTGTTTCGAGTAGGCCTTTTCAGGCACTTTCAAAACGTTACTGACTGTAGTTGCGCGGTTCCAAGGACTCCAATAGTAATGATGTATGGCAATGTTGTCTTTTTAAAGAAATGGCTTCCGCGCTAAGAAATTTGCTCCATGTTTCGCGGGAGTATTATTGACATTTAATTTACATTCACAAAGACACTCACTGCACAGTGGTAATTGACGTGGTGACCTATACCACTTGGCTATCCACTCCACGCTGTGCATGTTTGATAATGTGTTGGCGTTTTTATTTGAAGTTCAATAAACATTTTAAGTACCCTATCTTGAATAGATAGATTTTGATATTGGACTTTCATACTCTAAGGCTTATACGTGGCCCAAAAACACACGTCACAAAGACGACGTAACATCGTGACCCGGCAGCGTGACGTGGGAATCCATGCCCACACAATGGATTTCTATATAACAGTGCCGAAACGTCACTCACTTGTGTAACAGAATATTATTATGTAGGTATACAAGTCCTAATTTAGATGAATTTGGTGTTGTTTGATAATTTATTGAACACACACAAAAAAACGCTATAGTTTTTCCCTAAACGTAATTTTGATACAACTAGTATTTCATACGTCCATTTAATGGCATTTTATGTCAAATAATTTAGTATAAATTGCAACACGTGACTAAATTCTGGAAAATGGTTTCAGCCAATTAATATGAATAGCAATCAATCAATGTATTCACTGATTATTCAGGATATATTATTCATCCTACTAATATTACAAAAACGAAAGGATTTTTGTTTGATGAATTATGGATTGATAGATGTTTGTTACTATTTCACGCTCAAACGGCTGAAGCAATTTTGATGTAATATGAATATTTGATACGGAGTTTACTGATATCCTGGATTAACTTTACTTTTTAAACGACTGCGTCAGAGAAGGGTAGTGTTTAATAGCTATAACCGACATTCAATGTCGGGCGACATTCTATGAAATTGCGGGCAACAGTTAGTTGCTCTGTAATTCGCTATTCTGTACTGCCCACGGTTTCACAGTAATACAGTGATTTCTGGGATATTGCACAATGGATACTGTTTCCTCTTAATAATACGGGAATAGAAGTACCAATAAATGGATTTCAGAGAACCATAATTATCACTTCTCGTAAGGGTTATTTTAGTTGTTTTTTAAAGAGATTATATTAAAAATGGGTATGTGAACGAATAGATATTATTTTGTGCTTTGAGAAATGCAACTTAAATTCTTGGATGATAAGGTTATTTTTGTTAACTAATTGTTAATTTTAGATGCGCAACATCTAGCTGGTATCCACGACTTTTAGTAATAGATTATGCCTTCAGATTTAAAGTGTAATTCACTGTTTTTCGATAAAGGTTTAATTTAATAATGTTGCAGTTTGATAAACTAGTGAGCACTCCAAAAAAATATTTAGCTTGCTGTAATAATAGATGCGATTATACTGAGTTCAAAAGTTTGTGACTCTAATATGCATAAGCCGAACAACTGATCGAAAGTTGGTACAAACTTACATATGTATAACCTGAAGAAAAGCAATTTATGCTTTTAATTCTGAACTCCATAAGTTTGGAATTTTATTGCCCAGGAGAAAGTTTCTCGCGACCCAAATCAGCAATTGTGGGAAAACTTTTAAATCAATTACTTATTTCTTCATCCATTAGAAAGGGGACGCTTTATTTAAATGGATCTCACAGATTTATGTCGAATTATAATAATGGATATTGTTTTAGGTTGAATCTAAATGAGTAAACCTAAGGTTTTCGAGGTGCGAGTCAATAACTTCTGGTATATTTTTTGGTTTCCTACAAAATTCCTATCGGTAAACAAGCAAGGCACAGGTTTTTAAGCGGTATCAAATTTTGGATATAGAGCTAATAATAATCTCGTGATGACAAGTAACAACATAAAAATGAATAAAAAATCTCTTTACGGATATAACATATATTTACAAAACTGCAACCGACTGAGTAGAAGTACCTAGTGCTGTTCCAATAGTGGAGTAGAGTCGCGATCGCGAAATGTGAAGTACTGAGGTATTTATTTTACTTTCACGAATGTCACAGCTTTAATCTAAAAAGTGATAGTAGATAGGGGTCTCCGATAAGCATAGACTTTCTTGACAATAAACTATAATTTGAAAAACAGTAATCAATTTGGTACAAGGATTTCAAGTAGAGATTTCATTGGTCCGTGATAAGCAGTAGTAAATTATTCGTACAAATCAAAGTCAACTCAAAAAATTCAAAAGTAAAAATCTATAGTATATAAATTGTCCATCTACCACATACTAAAACGCAACTCGTACTAAAAAACGACGCTTAAAAGTCGCCTTAAAGTATCTCGCTGTCTTTGCCACTATAGAAAATAGCAAGTAGAATGTAGAGACAGATATGTATATTACTTCACTCCTTAGAATAAAAGAGACAGTATGAGACTTAATTCATGAGACCTGAGATTGACGAAATAATAATAATACAATTACACACTAAATAAAAGATTTATTAAATTAATATTTCAGCTCTATTCCTCTCTTAATTTTTTTTGCGTGGCCCCTGATGTTTCAGTATTTATCCAACATAATATTATTCAATCACTGATGCAAATAATATGTGTAATATAGTGTATATTTGAGTAATTAATATACTACTTTAGTTAATTAGTGAATTGCAATTGATTATAGGATTGTAATTAAATTTGTAATAATTGTAGAGGGCTGGCAATGTTGAAGCTTAAATTAGTAGTAGTTGATGAGAGCCGATTATTTTATTGTATTGCAAAGATGTTTTCATTTTGTATAGCAAATTTTAAACAAATACGTATATATGACGTACTTAAGTTTATTTTATTTGTTAATTATTAGAGTTGTTCGACAACTACTAACATAATGAGAAAGAAAACCAAAATTATGGTAGAAAACAAAGAACTAGACAAAAACATATCTCTAGCATCGAATTATCTCGCAATACGCCAAGCATTCACACAAGATCAGATTGAGTAGATATTGTTAAAAATAACTTCTGTTGTGTATTTAATGGCACCCAGAATGCTGAGCAAAGATTTTCTTCATTTATACTCCAGATAGCTTTTTTTTAACCACTTCCCATCTATTCCGAGATCAATGAAACAATTATTCTTCAATATTTTTTGAAGCATTTAATGAAGAATCATGACTTCCCATAATTTCTTTACCTACACAAGAATTAAATTAAACCTATCTCTTAATTTAAAATGAGCAGTTTAAATATACAGGACTATCAATTCATCCTTTTAATTTCAATCCAGCTTTTATTAGCAATGATTTTCTATACAACTACTATAAATAAATAAAATAGAAATAGCGAAAACTAATTGAATGGCCAGTGATATTGAATTCTAATAAATTCTACCCTTTGCCTTTTGGTACCAAATAAGATTTTCGGGTATAGAAAATTATCTTCTGCTTTAGTGAGCAAGATTGAATTAGATTTTATTATAGATACCATTCTGAATTTAGTTTTAGAAAATTTGATGGCATAGAAAAGACTAAGAGAGTTAATAGGTATAATAGATAAAATAGCCCGGTCATGTTTACTAAAATAGTTTAGTTCATTGTTTTTTTTAATAATTCTAGGTATCGAAGCAACTTTATTTGAGTAACGAAGGTGAGGTTCGAACTTGAGACCTTTGACTTGGCAGTCCTGCGGACTTATAACTAGGCTATCACAGCTTTAAATGAAACTGTGGGTATTAGCTCACAGTATCATTTTCTTTCCAATGTTAAAAGTTATAAGTTCTTTCAGTTCTGTTTATTATTTGCATCAACAACATAACTGCATCCATTCACGGATCTAACTAGTTTTTTTTCCTTATCCAGCATTTTTTATCTTCACAAAAAAATCTTTAATTATTTTCTTCATTATTCAAATAAGTTTCTCAGAATAAAAGCGTATAAAGCCAGGAATATTTCCTGGATTATTCTAGATTAGTGCGAGCGTTTCAGACTGGGGCTTAGGCAAGACTTGTGATAAGTCCCGCTAAGCTGACATCATTCTCATAGGACTAAAGCTAGGAAGAGGAAAAGTTAAATTTTTATTTTAATGTAGATGAGAAAAGAGAAAAAAATATATAATTTTTTTATGATTATGTAAAATTTAAAATTATTGCAACTGTGGCCATTAGCATGTATTGCAATCATTAGCTGTATAAGACAAATCGTGACGAATTTGAATCTAATATCGTTCCAATATACATGTAGGTAGAAAATACAAAATGACTTTAGGCTTTTTGTATAAGCAACAAAAATAGGGTGTTATACTTCGGTCGAAACAAATCTTCGGGCAACAGCTTACAAAGACAAAGATAATTTATTTGCAAAAACACGTGTACATAAAATACATGGTTTTGATGATTATTTTAAAGTCTTAAATATTTAGGTTTGAACCTACATGCTTTACCATTACTGCTGCACAAATATGGAAAAGAAAAAATACAATACTACTAAAAAATACTTACCTAACCTTATGTTTGTACGAAAGGCATTTAAATGATTCCTCTCATGTTTGTACGAAAGTTTTTAAACTATCTTACGTGATTTATATTATCCTATATAAACAATACAGTGTGTTACAAAAATAATCTGCTCTCATCAAAACTATAGCAAATAGCATTAGCATAAGCACGGGCTGCTCTTTCCTGTAAATAACATAACTTCTTTTTGCGGCTTGCGTTGGGTGCAGTCAAACGCGGTAAGTCTGTGTGTCCCTGTGTGTCACCGCCTTTACACCCGGTTGTGAGCGTTGTTGTTTTGTGAAACCCCCTGTGTTTTATTAATATAATTGTGTATTCAATAAGAGACATCATAGTTTTTAGTCTTGAACTGATTCTTTACAGGTAGCTTTGACAGTTGTATGCAAGAACGACGCATATCAATGTCTCTCTTAAGTGTCACGGTATCTTTGTCACTGTAAAATTAAATATGAAAAAAGATACTCACTTTAAAACATCACCTAGTTAAGTGTCGTTTTATATACAATCGTAAGTTAATTCTTTTTTTGGTATATGACTTGTATTAGAAACTCCTTTGTCGTTTTAAAGGTAATCCTTGTTTTTACACTTAATCTTGCCGGTAGTGGACGATCGGTTCAAGAGTGTAAACTGTGTTGTCACTAGGGATCAAAGTGATGTTTGGCAAGTTTCGAACTCAATCGGGGTTATTGACCGGAGTCCGAAACTTGTCGGGATTACCGATAAACTTCGAAGAGAGTGTTGTTGTTTAGGAACTAATATTTGTTGTATTTGGTTTTCTTGTGTTTTAATATTAGTATAGATAGAGATAGTAAGAACCCAATATACATATATTAATTTTGAAATTTTTGCACAAATACCTACTTGTTTCTGTAGTATTTACAAATGTTTTTTTATTTAATACATTTTATCAAATTAGCAAATTTATGTATTGTTACAAAGAAATCGAATTATAGCTTTAATCGCCACTTAGAATTTCTACTAACTATAAAATAATTTCCCAAGTCACGGTATTCAGATAATAAAATTAGTTATTTGTATAATTAACTGATAATTGCCGAATTAACAACGGCGACATTTAAAAAAGATAGTTATTGTAATTTGAACCTTTTGCATGTGTATTTTAAGTAGCTTTTGTTAAAGATTTCAGTGAGCACTCTGTCGTCTGGCTTCCGTATACAAAAATGCTTTGATATTTTAATCAAAATGCTTTGTAGTTTTAAAAGCAACCTTTTACACAAAATTCTTAAATATACGCACTAAATTAGATCTCTTATAACAAGACTATTATCGTCGTAGAAGAGAATAAAGCGAAATGTAGTGTAATGCGCTGATTTCGTCCCACAACGACTAAAGTCCTACCTTAATTTGATTGGCCTGTTGGTCTAGTGGTTAGTGGCCCTGGCTGCTATACCAGAGGGTTCGATTCCCACCTAGAACAAATGTTTGCGTGAAAAGCACGATCATTTATTCTATTGTCTGGGAGTAATTTATTATAATATGTATGTGTTTAGAAATATACATATAAATGTGTTTATCGGTTGTCTAGTACTCATAACACAAGCTACTAAGTATGCTTAATTTGAGACTAGATGACGTTGTATGAATCTTTATTTATTTATTTTATCTAACGAGTTATTACAATAAAATAGTTCCACCTTAAGATATATGTATAGGTCCGGTCCAAAACCGAAATAAATTCAATCTTCTAAGGTTATTCTTTCAGGGCACAGCCATACGTCTGCTTTATTCTTCGTTATTCGTTCGATACAATATATTATCCCTGTTTAGAGTCCATACCCTTGTTAGGGCACCTTGCGAAAAGACGACAAACTTCTTGGACATTTTTATCCAATTACGTGAAGCACATTTAGTCTGAAAACATCTCACTAATATTGTAAACTGGATTGTAGAGATGTATGGATGTTTGTTACTCTTTTACGTTCCAACGGTTGGATATTTTTTTAGGTATGAAATGAAATTAGGTATGGAGTTAGCTGATACCCTTTTTTCGCTGGGAGAAAATGCATTACGCATTCTCTCCAACTCGGATGGGTATGTAGGACTCCCCGGGAGCTATGAGGCTCCCGGTACACCTACTAAAAATCCCTAGCGTCACACCGGTATCGCCCTAGTGGAGAGGGCCTTAGAAACTGGTTGAGCCTTTACTTCCAGATCCTCTCTGGCGAGT